>JAOTQR010103065.1:0-28269 GCA_025774065.1 Solanum ossicruentum | reverse complement strand
TCTCAACTTTTCTTGACTTTGTAAAGCAACCAAAAGAAGCTTTTAGGGTTCTTAAGGAGGCTCTCAACCTTGAAGGTAAAGGTGAGTGATTATAGTTGTGTGTTTTGTAAGGTTTATTCATGAAAAACAAGAGTCTATGTTGGTTATGTCTATGCTGAAATTGTTGGATAGCATGTGTTCCAAAACTTGTTATACATTTTTCTTGTTTGTTTGGAAGGTTTTCTCTTTTTGGTTTGATTGATTATGAAGAGAAGATACTTTTATTAATGAGAATTGGTTCTACAATGATGTATATTCGGCCGCTGCATCATTTTACAATCTGTGAAAGTAAGTTCTTGTGTGATATCATAATTGAAATGCTCGTAATAGGAACTTATGGGCTGATTGATTAAGGACTATGGTCTCACATCCTCCACCTATTATGAGGACTGTTTTTGAATTGTTTTAGGACTACTTGTATGTGTATATGTTGTGGGAACAGTTTGGTTGAAGTTGGTAAAGTTTTGGAGTCATCAACGTCGTAATGTAGCAAAGGGATGTAACATTATGTCGTCTATTTGTATGTTTCATAGAATTGTTGTGTACTGTATTTTGCAAGTTTTTTTAAGGTTTTTATAGCACTAAAATAGGCTGCACATGATATGTATATGATAATGTGTTAGAAAATACGATTAGGTGCGGAAAGGTTGAAAGAATACGCTCGGGTTTATAAATACCTGCTTGTTGCTCGTATGTTTTTTTTATGAGATTGGGATGCCAAGATGTATCTATTCGCTGCTAATGCTAGTTGTATCACCTAATATGTTGTAGATAGATATTTGGAGGAAGGCAAGGTTATCTCGAGGTGATAGCAAGGTCGTACAACGAGGTATGTAAGGCTACTTGATTTCATATTATTCGACATGAAACATAGATCCCTTCTTGGGACATAAAGGCACTTACCAACTCTAACACAACTATTAACCGTGTCTACACTCTTTCACATGTTCATATTCTTCCATACGTAGTCACCTTCAAATCTGCATACATGCTTGGTTACCAAGTTATGGTTCTTGTTGCTAAATAAAGTTGATGACCTGTTTCATCTCATACGCATTTCATTATTTGTGTAACATACTCTTGTCATTGTCATATTGTCTTGTATGATTATCTACGTGTCACATGCTACATATATAGCCCTATAACTACAATACTGTGACCACCAAAAGAACCATCTCAAAGGTAATTGAAAGGTAAAGTATTTTGTTTATTGATGGGTAGTAGCTCGAGGGGTGGAAGAATCACTAAGCCAGGGTCGATCCTATCATGGGGTGTAGCCCGAGGGGTTAAGGAAGAGCCTAGCCAGGGCCGATCCTAATACAGTTGTACCATTGATCAGCTGGCCATTTGTTTTACATGCTGTGACAAATTATACAGTAAAGGTAAAGTGATAAAAACAACATAAAGTACATGATCCCACAGTACAACTAAAGGTGGTATCTTATCCTACACCAGTGCATAGTTTCATTTGAGTTGTTACTTTATATACAGTATTTCCTACCTTACATATTTAGTTCAATATCTCGTACTGACGTCCCTTAAGGGGGACCTGCATTTCATGCTGTAGGTATACGTGCTAGTAGATCTCCCTAGTAGGAGTACAGGATTTTCGACTGTTGTTACCAAGCTCCAGGTTGCTTTGAAGATTTGCATGTCTAGAGGTTATATTTTGTGTTATACAGTTAGTTGAGGCAGGGCCTGTACCGACAATTATCAGATACTTTTCCTTATCTAGAGGGTTTGTAGTCTATGTAAATTAAAGTGTGGTCATGTCTCGTACTTTAAATACTGTAGCCCCAACGACCTAGCCATATGCATTTCATTTTGGCTTGTTATCACTATTTATTTTCTTAAGGGCAAGTCAAATGTAGAAATCCTTTATAATATGTATAGAAAGCTCATAGATATAGGTTGGTTCTCCCGGGCCTTATCGGCAACGGGTGCCAGTCCGCCTTAACGGGACTTTGGGCGGGACAGTTTCCTTAGAATTTGCATTGATTACTAACAGTTTGATAGAGTCACCATAAAGAAAAAGTATCCTCTACCAAGGATAGATGATCTTTTTGATCAACTTCAAGGGGCTAGTCATGTTTCCAAGACTGATATTCGCTCCAAATACCACCAAGTGAGAGTGGGGGAGTGTGATATTGCCAAGATGGCTTTTTCGACTAGGTATGAGCATTTGAGTTTATGTTAATGTCCTTTGGGTTGACTAATTCACTGGCTATATTTATGGATCTCATGCATAGGGTCTTTAAACCCTACCTTGATATATTTGTAGTGGTATTTGTTGATGATATATTTATTTATTCCTGGAGTGAGAAAGAACATGTGAATCACTTGAGGGTGGTTTTGCAATCTTGAGGAATGAGAGGTTGTTTGCTAAATATGAAAAGTGTGAATTTTGTTGAAGGAGGTTGCTTTTCTAGGGCATATGGTGCCGGGTAATGGTATTAAGGTGGATTCTAAGAAGACGTATGTGATAAGAAATTGGCATAAACCCTTGACTCCATCGGACATCAGGAGTGTCTTGGGTTTGGTGGGCTAATACTGGAGGTTTATGAATGGTTTCTCTCTATTTCTTCCCATATGATAAAGTTGACCCAAAAGAGGCAAAATTCATTTGGATCAATGAATGTGAAAAGAGTTTTCAAACTTTGAAAGATACAAGCTTATCTACGCTCCTATCTTGGCTCTACCAAAAGGGTTAGAAGGGTTTGTGGTTTATTATGATGCCTCAAGAATCTGTTTGGAGTGTGCTTTGATGCAAAATGACAAGGTAATAGCATATGCCTCTAGGAAACTTAAGGTTCATGAGCAAAATAATCCCACCCATGGTCTTGAATTGGCGGTCGTGGTGATTGCTTTGAAAATTTGGTGTCACTATTTGTATGGGATTTATATTGATATGTTTACCAATCGCAAGAGTCTCCAATATGTGTTCACAAAACAAGATCTTAACTTGAGACAAAGAAAATGGTTAGAAATCCTTAAGGATTATGACATGAGTGGGCACTATCATCCCGACAAAGCTAATATTGTGGCTAATACTCTAAGTAGAGTTTCCATAGGTAGCCTAGCTCATATTGATGTTGGTAACAAGGAGGTGGCTAGAGAAGTTCACCAGTTAACTAGGTTGGGGGTCTAGTTGAATGAAGTTGCAAATGGTAGTGTAGTGGTTGTTGGTTCCAAGTCTTCTTTGATTGAGGAAGTCAAGTCAAAACAAGACCTTGACCACGGCTTGCTAGAATTGAAGGCCTTGGTGAAGGATGGTAAAGTGGAGAATTTCTCCCAAGGGGGAGACGATATCCTTAGGAACCAAGGTAGGTTGTGTGTGCCTAATATTGATGACTTGAGGGAGTTGATTTTGAAAGAAGCTCATAATCCATCCTATTCTATTCACCCCGGTTCCACAAAGATGTATAGAGATTTGAGGGAGGTGTATTGGTGTGGTGGTATGAAGAGAGATATTCCCAAGTTTGTAGCCGCTTGTTGTAATTTACAACAAATGAAAGCTAAACATCAAAGGACGAGTGGCCTAGCCCATGACATAGAAATTCCTACTTGGAAGTGGGAAGTGATCAACATGGATTTTTTTGGTTAGATTGCCAAAGACTAGGATACAGTTCGATTCTATTTGCGTTATTATGGATAGAATGACAAAGTTAGCTCACTTTCTACTGACTAAAATAATTTATGGTGTCGAAGATTATGCCAAGTTGTATATTGATGAGTTGGTTAGATTGCATAGGGCACCCTTGTCTAACATATTGGATCGTGGTGCTCAACTCACTTCTTATGTTTGGAGATCCTTCCAAAAGGGTCTTCGTACCAAGGTCAAGCTTGGCACAACCTTTCTTTCAAAAACTATTGGCCAAGCCGAAAGGACTATCCATACTCTTGAGGATATACTTAGGGATTATGTTTTATAGTTTAAGGGTAGTTGGGATGAACATCTTCTACTTATTGAGTTTTCTTACAACAATAGCTACCACTCTAGTATTGGCATGGCTCCTTTTGAAGCTCTATATAGTGGGCATCGAAGATCCCTGGTTGGGTGGTTTGATATGTGGTATATGGCCTTGTTAGGCCTAGATTTGGTTATGGAAGCTTTAGAGAAGGTGAGGTTGATAAGGGAGAGGTTGAAGATGGCTCAAAGTAGGCAAAAGTCATATTCTAATGTGAGAAGGAGAGATCTTGAGTTTAATGTTAATGATTGGGTTTACTTAAAGGTCTCACCCATGAAGGATGTGGTTCGATTTGGCAAGAAAGGAAAGTTGAGCCTAAGGAGTTGCGTATGGATATGAATATGGCCCATCCGGTCTTTCATGTGTTTATGTTGAGGAAATGTGTTAGTGACCCAATACTATAGTGCCCTTAGAAGTCGTGGGTGATGTGGAGGGTAATTTGACCTTTGAGGAGGTACCGGTGGAGATATTGGAGAGACAAGGCAATATGTTGAGAAACAAAGATGTAGCATCCGTCATGGTCCTTCGAAGGAATCAACAAGTTGAAATTGCTAATGGGAAGCCAAAGCATACATGAGAAAGCGATATCCCTACCTATTCCACTACTCAAGCCAAAGGTAATAACTTTAGTCCCATCTATGATTTGAAGTCTTAAATTTCAGCTCTTGTGCCATTTTGCATGCATTTATGTTAATAATAACAGGTTTATGGTGATTTTTTGCATTCATGTTGAGTCTTTTTGAAAATGATATTTAAGGGCATTTGAAGCATTAGTGACGATCTAAAATCTTCATAATTACTTCTCTTATGCACATTTCTTTGACATTCCGGGAGTAATGTTTCCAAGGGTGAGATATTGAAACACCCCGCATGTGCTTCAGAATGCCCCACAATTATAATTTCTATATATCTCAAAATCCATGCATGATTTGAGAAGTTCAACTTCATATTCTTGATCAGTGGGAAAAATTGAGTGAGAAATGGGTATAACTCAGATTTTAGAAAACCTGTAGCGAAAAATAAATTTTGCAAATTTTCGAATTCCAGTGGCTGTCCGCGCCCAGGCAGCAACGCGCCAGGGGCGCGAAATAGTGTAATTTGTCAGGCGCGTTTGGTCCGCTTCACGACAGGGGCATGAAACACTGTATATTTTCCATAATTTTCTTATTTCATCTGGGGGCATTTGGATAATGACCCAATGCCCATTTAAACCTGAAATCTTCCATACTTTCCCATTTTTTCGACTCTATAGCTCACAAAACCCTCTCAAAAACCTCTCCAAGACTTTAACAAATCTCTCACACAAATTCAAGGATTTCAAGATCAATTTTAAAACACAAGAACCCATCTTAAGCTTCAAGTATCCCTCAACTCAATTTTAAGAAAATCCAAGTTTAAGGCATGTCAGTCTTCATCCATGGGTCCTTTTACCCATAGAGTCCAACCTTCTCTTTTTTTGAAAATTGCAAGACTTTAAGTTGTATCACTCATAGTTACCTTTTATTATGAAATATGAACATAAATAATGTTGGGGTTTTATCAAGTATTGATTGATTATTCATGAATGTCTACTTTAAACTTATTCCATTAGTCGATTTATGTGTACTGAGACTATGCATGGTTTGAGCTATGAAGACAATGAACTAAGATGAACTTTTGATATAGATTTCATGATACCCAAATTGGGGTTTTTTTACAATGTTGGTTGGTTGATTTTGAATTGATTTTACTCTTCTTGTTATACTCTTGAGTTGCATGACTTTGAATAAGTATCATGAACATACCATGTATTTGATAAAATTACATGACAAGAATTCTGAAGTTGTTGATCATTTATTACATGATTTACAAGTCAAGTGATTTTGTGATGATTAAGGGCTTTCAAGAACGTATTGAATTCATGAAAAGTATCTATGATTTTACAAGTGTCAAGTTGAGCCCTTTTTTAAGATTTTAACATCTTGTGAGCCATTCATGTCAAGGCAAGGGATCATGTATGAATAATACTTACTCTCATGTTCAAGTTAGGCTCAATACTAGAGGTAAAGCCTGTTTATGAGCTACTCAAGCCATGTTATCATATCTCTTACAAGATATTCATGTTATGATTAAAGTACGATTATTTCAAGCATTTTGTGGGATTTGACTTAGCACCGATTGAGGTTTAAGATGGGGGATCGACACAAGGTGTGCTTATATAGAGTCTTTAGACTATAAACTATGTGCCACCAGAGAATGATATATTTTACCCTTGCTTTATTAGTAGATCCATCTAGTTCATGTTATCATGTTTAGTTTGCCTTGACAAATAGACCACACTTCCCCGGGGGGTGTCATGCTTGATCACCTGTACCAAGGGGGTGTCATGCCTAGGAGTCCAAGTTGTAACTGCTTGGTTGATGTTAGTGGAGGTCTCTTCCCACACATGTATGATATCTTATGCAAGTTGAATGTTTTACAAACATATTTTATTACAAGCATTGTTCAGGCATCTCATATTGAGATTATATATCCATTGATTATGATTGTGCATTTTGAATATATTGGCTTATGTCTTTGTTGCATTGTACCCCGCATACTTAGTACATTCCAAGTACTAATATATACTTTATTCCTGCATAATGTTACTATGTAGGGACTAGAGCTCCTTCGATCATCCTCCTCCATATGACTAGTCGGATCGTTCAAAGCTAGCTCTTGGTGAGTCTTCACATCCGGGGAAGATATCTATTTTCTTTCATGTTATGTTGAGACTTCTTCTTTATGATGAATACTTATTATTATGAGGGTGAGCCCGGGAAGTGACTTGGCCCCGACTCCGTTCTAAGTTAGTAGTGTTGTTGGATACTATGTTTTGTATATGCTATAAGCTTGAATCTTTTTATGCTTTTATGATTATTAAAGACTTCCTTTAGGCCCTCTTTCCCTTTTTATTAATTGACTCTTATTATTTCTTAATTTTACTTCCGCAACCAATGATGTGTGCATGTTACAATTAAGAGGCTTGTTTGGGTTGTGTTCGGACTTCTCATTCGTTGTGGCATGTCTAGGCCCTAGGCTTGGGTCGTGACACATATTCACATCATCAGTTAGGAAGCATATTCGAATAGTAAGCATATAGTTCTAAGAGATGGGAAAGTAGGACTCATGCTATGGGGATATCACAGGAAATGGGATTAACATGGACCCACATAACACATAATGCATAAAGACTATGGGGAAAGTTAGTATGACTCACTCTATGGGGGCAGACTTAGGATCTTTCATAACGTAACATAAGAGCACATCATAATGCTCCTATCCAATCCACATAACAATAACCAATAGATAGCCATAGCCTTAAACATATTATTTGAATACAACACTGAGCATATAAACGTAAATGAGTTTATAAATTGTCAAACAATGCCTCTAGTCATAAGATAGGACAGGGACCAAGACATGTCTCGAGCTTATCCACAAAGTAAATAACATAACCAAAAGCACCATAGGTAGAGGAATGGTGGTTTATCCATGGATGATAGGACTCACCACAACAAGTAAATGTCAAGATCCAAGCTAACCATTGTATGATGTATAAAGGTAGTCCATGGTCCCTATATAGTTAGATCATGTAGGAAAAAGTATACGTTAGTATGTTTGAATGTACTAAGTATATGGGCATGCAATGCATATGACTTATAAAACCTGCATTCAATGTTAGATGACAAGGGTACATAATATTGAAAGAGATATATAGCTAGACATAGAATACACAATATGCCATGAAACTAATGACGCATGATGCAAATAATGCGCATATTTAATAGAGATGGACTATAACATAAAAATTAAACTCATGCAAGCTACTACATGAATTAGTTCGATGAAGACCTTGCATCCGTAGAGAAGATTACTCGCCAATGGTAATCTACATCACACCTTACGACCTAGTCATTTCGGTGGATGGACACCTTCCTTACGACCCAGTCATTTTAGAAGGATTTTCAATATCATATCATATCATATCAATGTATAACCTTGCCTTACGACCTGGTCATTTCAGTAATGGCTACCATTTCTATGCTGGTACATTGTTCAAGAAAAGGAGAGGACCCTTGGGGATAGTCCTAATGCCCCCAATCCATCAGTGCTAATTCAAAATATCCCACGAGAATAGTTATACATATACATGCTTTCAAAAGATACAATAGTCATTTCAAATTCTTTTAATGCACATTTAGGCTAAAAGCTAAACACTCTTCATAATCATTCATACTTGGGCTAAAAAGCCAAATCATAGTTCAAAATCAGGCTTCTTATGCATAGGAATAAATCATGCACATAACAATATGGTGCAAGTATTCAATATGCTCAAAGAACCATTAACAATAGACATTTATGTTATCATATTCTTATCATAACAATAATCTTATCAAAATCATTTGCATAAATGTAATTGGTCTTAACCCACTTCATAATTTTCATAAAGTCTAACGCTCATGAAACCATATGCTATGAATGATGTGAGAACAGCATGGGTAATTGAGGTTTAATCTAAAACCAACAACACAATATGAAAGTGAAGTAAATTCATAATTAAATCCACATTTAAATCATAATATAGATCATTCATACTTAGTTCAAACTTTAAAGGGACAATGCATATTCAAATCTTCATAATAATAATGTAATTCAACATAGTAGGGCTTAAATCAACTTAAAATCATCAATATAGTATAGCCAATACTTTAATTGAATTTAATAAATAATAATATTCAAAGAACATATGTAAAGTAAGAAAAATTTCACAAAATGCAAGTTAAAAGAATTTGGGTCTTCTTGGTTAAAAGGAACCGAAAATCAATCCCACATACCTTAGCCAATGGAGATGATTCAAGAAGAAATTTGATGAAGGAAGGAGTTTTCCATTTATTCCCAAGCTTAGTCTTCACAAGAGTTCTTGAGAGAGTTTTTAGGAGAGTTCAATATAATTCTATGCGGAGGAATGAATTTGAATGAGAGGAGAAGAGTTTAGATCATTTGGGGGTCTTTGGATGGCATAGGAAGTACCAAAAGTCCCTTAGGAGAAACCATAATTACAAAAAAAACATTAATGAATGAGAATAAAATTTCTTGCCAAGGGTCTCACGAGATGGTCTCACGGTCTGTGTGAGACCATACATAGCCAATTCACAAGAAACTCTGCACAGATGAACTTTATGAAAATGGGCATAACTTCTTGATCCGAATTCCGAATAAGGTGAAAACGGATGCGCTAGAAAGCTAATTCAAAGACCTTCAATTTGATATGTTGTGGCCACCCATTTCATTTTTTGCTATAGTATATGACCATTTAAAGTTGACTCTTCTATTGGTTCTTTTGTAAAGTTTAGGCAAAGGAATTCTATACTTAGAAAAATTCATACCCAACATCCATACAGAGGGCTTCACAGTCCATATGAAGGTATACAAACCGTATGCCTCCTCCGTGAAGCTTCACATAGAAAAATTCTTCAATGATCAAGTTTAGAGACTGTGATCCAATACTTAGTAAATTTTCACAATTACACCTATACGGAAGGGCCTCATGGAATGTGAAGAGCCATACAGTTCGCGAGAGGATCTGTGTGACATGACTTGGCTAAAAAATATGGATTTTCAAGACCAAGGCTACCATGCAATCCACCACACGGACCGTGAAGCCTTACATGGACTATGTGGGGTCTATGTGTTGTATGCCTTAGTCTCAAACGTCACACACAAGGCCAAGGGCCACTTCAAGGAGCCTCCACATGGTCTGTATAGCCTCACACGAACCATGAAGGCACTTCCATGAAGTGTCACCTTGGTCAAAAATCTTTAGGAGCCAAATTTTCAAGCTCCATTAAGGTCCTATAAATTCTAGGTCCTTCCACAGACTGATGTTCTGCAGCTAGCTTTTGGAGCTTTATCCCTATCTTGAGCCAATGTTGAAGCTCTTGCATGACTATATGGTTGACCTTTATGCCTACCTAAGTCTCTATCTGCATGTCCTGGTGGGTCATAACTAGCCACATAATAACACTTATGAGCCATCTTGCAAAAAGCATAAAACAAATAAGATTCTGAAAAACTAATAAGATGCACCCTGCATGAATCGGTACAAAGAAAGACAATTCCTAATGACACCATACAGCCTCAGGAAGATATGATATAGATTTCTCCGTACTAGTCTACCAAACTCATCTAGGCATCAACTCTATACAAGTGAGACTGGTGAATTTGGGTCTAAAACTCTTCTTATCATGGCCTAATTTCTTGAGTCTTCATGGCACCTACTATGACCTAAGCCAACCTTTAATCCTAAACAACAAGTGATGGAATTAAGGGTAAAAACTAAAATGAAGCGATAAAATAAGGATAAATTAGAAAAACAACAAAAATATATACAAATAAATCCCTCCCAGAATCTGGAAGTCATTAAATATAGAGTCACTATTAAACGAATACAAGTCCAAAAAGTGGACCATATATATATATATATGTATATATAATAGATATACAACAAACTTGTCAGAAATAGCAAAAGATGAGCCAAAAAATACGGAAGAAGATGGGTAATGATCTAGGATTTCATGTGCTCATCCTTGCCTCTAGAGTAGGCTACTGTAGGCTCGATATCAACAGCAGTAGCTGGTTCTTGGATCTACATCACAAACACATAAGCAAAGTGCAATATGAACACCAAAATAATAGGTACCCAATAGGCATCATAATTTAATTGAGCCAAAAAAGTAAAAGTAATATAAAATGCTAAATTTAACACAGGAAGAGGTGAATAGAAAAAAATAATATTGAACGCACACGAGTGTAATAAGATTAGATAAGACTTAAGTACAACTAACTAAACCTAATTGGACCCCCATAAATCTAGAAATTATACTCGTGCTCAAGCTAAAGTAAAATCTGAGCGAATCCCCATAAGTTCGACAAGTACACAAAAGTTCGTAGTAAAATCTGAACGAATCCCCATAAGTTCGACAAGTACACAGAAGTTCTAGGAACCACGAAGAGGATCTAAAGAAGCTTCAAGTACAATCATAATTTTTCACGAACTTGAATTGTGTCAATAGATTAATATAGATTTTAACTATGATGAAAAAGTAGCTAAGGACTTTATTCGAGGTAGGGAGGTATCTGAAGGACTCTAACCAAGGCTTTGCTTATGCAAAGGAATCTAACCTAGGAAATGAGTATTCCAAGTACTTTAAACTAACGAGATGAGTATGTCGAGTACTTAATGACTTTCACAATCCAATTAGAAAGCAGTCACTATCAATAATTAACCTAATCTAAAGGTGAGGGTCGAATCCATAGGGAATACCGGGTTTGACTACAAGAATTCACTATAAATCATTTCTATTATCTATAACAAGAATCTGTAAATGGGGAGGGGGTGTCTGTGATTCAAGAACAAAAATAAAAATAAACATTACACTACAACGCGAGAAAACACTCAATTTTAGGGACAACTTTGGAATTATATTCCTTATGGTTCGTTGACTCAATTACCCTAGAAAACATGAATACAATTGGAGATTAGCATGCGGGCCAATAACCTATTGTTCTAGTCAATCTCCCCTTGGTCGGGATCGTGATAGTAGGTGGGGTTTGGTGCTGGTCACCACGAAACAACATTCATAATGAAGGAAAATAGACAATGCATGCACAAACCCAATCATAGAAATGCACAAACCTAGGTCATCTCAAGTCAACTACCCATGTTTCCCACAACCCCAAGTTGAGGGTGCTTAGCTACTCATGGCTAAGGAAAAACCAACAAAAATGTGAGTGCAAGATATAGTTGAGAATTTTACCCAAAGCAATGAAGAGTGAAGAAACCACAAGTTGCAAACCATAAGCTTGAAAGATTCACAGTGAGTACAAAGCATGATTTGCAATCCCCAAAAGTAGGTTTTCCAAGAGAAAAATGAAAAACTTTGCTAAAACCCTATAATATTCTTGAGAGGATATTCAAAGGCACCTTGAATGTCTAAAAGCTAGGACATCCCAAAAAAACTCTCACTTAAAGTATTTATTGTAGTTACAAGTTTAACCTTAGAAATTACATAAAAAAGACAGCTGGCAGCTGGTACGCCTCATAGGTACGACTCGTAAGGTGACCTATGAGTCATAATTGGGCTCTCGTATCAGGGTCTTGGAATCTTGCACTAAACTGGTATGAGTTGTTGCTTGGGCTACGAGTCATATGCTCCTCTCATAGTCTAGGCCTTCAGGTTTTGATCAAAAGTTTGGGCTCTCTTTTTCTTATGATGAGTACACCTTTACGAATCGTAGTGAGACTTACGACTCACTGGATGACCTCGTAGGGTTAACCTCCACTTAGTAGACTTTTTATTTTTTGTATCTGTTTCTTGCTATGATTACATCCAATGACTCGTAGCTTGGACTGCTACTCGTAGGTGAACCCGTATGTCCTATGCTTCAGCAAAATATGCAATTTTTCTTGAAAATCATGCTAGCCTAACTTTTCTGCTAAAACAATACAAAAAAACATAAAAAACATAAAAAGTTACCTTAAGAACTCACAAAATTCCTTATTTTAGGCATCAAATGTGTTGTATTTTGATAGCATGTCAACGCCCTCAACTTAGAATTGTTGCTTTTCCTCAAGCAACGACTCAATCTACGCAGACAATGATAAGTACATAGCAGCTATACCAATGGAATATATATCATGCACTCTAATCCAGGTACCCAACTATCATTTACAAAACAAGATTGCAAAGCTACTAAGTGCAACAAAAACATGAATAGAATCTGGCAACCCAACTATAATAAGCTAAGGAGCATCAACCATCCACAATCACTGGTATAACCATATGCTGATCAAGTAGTGCAAATGCCCTTTTAGATTAGAAGTCCCTCTTACTCACTCAGAAAACATTTATAATTCAGGGACTGAGGAAGCATTCTTACTTTTACAAATGAAATTTATGAAAAATGACTAACACCATAGGCTTGCCTCTATACTCATCTTCTGGCTTGGTGACAAAGTGGATTTGGATCACTTTAGGACTTGAGGGCTTGTAACACAGGTTCAGGGGACTTTGGTATGAAATTTTAGGCAAGAAGTGACTAAAATCTATCCTTGAACCATGTTTACCAACACTTTTACCTTCATAACCCAACCATTTTCACTAAATCCACCCTTATTCTTTTTTTGTGGCTTTCCTCGAGTGCTTTCTTTCTCTTTTTCAGCTGTTCCTGAATCTTGAACTCTTTTTGTGCTAATCTTTTCAACTTAAAGATACTTTTATTTTCTTTTTTGTCACCCTTCTCGTGATCCTTCATTTCTTTCCTTTTTTCCCAGCTAACCACCTTATTTTTCTTACTTTACCACAATAAAGGCCATCTTCGACTTAGGCTTTTAGCCTGAGTTGAAGTACACAATATCTATGCCTCAAACCAATGCCACCCATTGTAGCCACATGCAACTTAGGGTTTCAGCCTCAACCAAGGTTCACATGTTCTAGGATAGACCTGGAACAATATCAAGGTATTTTATCAAGCAAGGTTAAGTTAGCAAGGTGTCAAGAAAGAATGAGTATATAAGAAGCTCAAAAATTTGGAATAAGGGATTCACTAGTTCATTTAATAGGTAATTTAGGGAAAAGTGGGCTCACTAAAATAACAAAGGCCTAAGATCCCTTTCAAATCAACCAAATCACCAAGCCTATCTTAAAGTAAGAAGGAAGGTTCTGAGTCCATACAAGATGCATGAATGCGGAAAAATAAGCTCACAACACATATGGCATTTTACACAGAAATCAAGTATATACTCATAGGTCCTGCTTCCAGCCTCAGCTTACCTTCACAATATCAGGAAAAGCATTGGTAGATACTCAAAATGTATGAATGCATCAATAACCACAATTTCAAAAATTTTGAGGATACCTAATTTTTCATCAAAATTTAAAAAGTATTTAAAGAATATGTATATGCCAATAGATAACACTACTATGTATCTACAAACTATCTACACCACCTAAAACATGCCGGTTCAACAGAGAACTAAACATCCATAAGGAAAAAGAAACACGACAAGAAAACCTTGGGATAAAAAATAGGGGAAGTTATGGACTCAAGGCTACTCAGATTTCACCTTAATCCATAACTTCCACACTCCACCAAAATAGAATACTTTGTCCTCAAAGTCAAAACATGAAGAAGAGGTACAAAAGGCATACCTTAGGTTTCCTCCCAGGAAGCACCTAATTTATTGTCGCGACAGATTAGGAGCTTTTGTGCTCATGCCTCTTCAAGGTCCCAGTCTTCCACTATATTGATTTCTTCCATGTCACCCATGTACAATATGGCCCTCTAACCATTGACTTTGAGAGTTTTACCCTCTCTGCTTTCTAACTCAATGGCTCTAAAACTAAAAACACATATGACTCTGAAGGGTCCCATCCACTTAGATCTGAGTTTCCCGAGAAACCACTTCAACCTACAGTTATAAAGCAATACCATGTCTTCCCTGGGTTAGGGTTGGTTGATAACGAAAATTATGAAAGTTGAAATTGCTAATTGTTTGCTCTTAAATCGAGATTGTTTCTGCTAATCAACCTGGATTTGTAAGGATTAGGAGCATTAATGAGAATACAATGTACTAGATTGGCTCAATTTAAGTAATTTTTCGATCAAGATTATATCAAAGTTGCTATGTAATAGATTGGCTCCCATTTTAGCAAGTATTATTTCTGCTAAAAAAATCTGAATTTGTAAGGAGTAGGAGCATTTATGAGAAAATAATGTTGGCTCGGGAGATTATACATGGTATTAAGAAGCCTAAAGAGGGTGACAATGTTGTTATCAAACTAGACATGGCCAAAGTATATGATAGATTTCTTGGTCCTTCATTTGTCTAGTTTTGGTGAAGTATCTATAGATATGGTTTGGAGGATCAGGAGTAACAATTGGTATTCAATTATCATTAATGGCACAATGCATGGGTTCTTTCACTCTACTAGGGATCTGAAACAAGGAGATCCTCTCATTTGTCTCCCCAGCTCTTTTTATTCTTGATGCTAAAGTGTTTTCGAGAAGTCTTAATGCTCTATATTCTCAATCTTTGTACAAAAGGGTTTCAAATGGAAGTCAAGGGTTCTCAAATCTACCATCTGAATTTTACAGGTGGTATCATCATCTTTACTTCCACTGATAGGTCCTCTTTAAAACTTATTATGAATACCTTGGCTACTTATGAGGGAGTGTCTGATCAGTCAGTTAATAAAGAAAAAAGAGTCACTTCATGCTCCCTTCTAATTCTCCTCAGCATATTGTGGAGTTGATCTCTAGTGTCACTGATTTTTCAAAGAAAAATAGCCCTATTAGCTACCTTAGTTGTCCTTTATATATTGGAGGTTAGAGGATCGTTTATTATTCAGTGTTGATGGACAAGGTGATTAAAAAATTTAGTTGTTGGCATTCTAAAACATAGAGTTTTGGTGTCAAAGCAACACTAATTAAACATGTTCTCCTCTATATTCCTATATACACCCTCTCAACTGTTTCTCCCCCCAAGACTACTCTTAAGTATACAAAGAATATGGTGACATAGGGCTAAGATCAAGAAAGGAAGAAGTATTAGTGGGCTTCATGGGAAACACTTAGTTTTCCACAAGATGTGAGACGTATTAGTGTGAGAAATCTTACTAAAATCTGTATTTATTTTCAATATAAAAAATAGTTTAGGACTGGTAATTCTTTGTGGTATCTGTTTTTTAGAGTTAAAAACTGTCAAAGAGAAAATCCTGTGGCTTAGAAATTGGATACTGGTCAGTCCTTGGTCTGGAAATATTTTCTCAAGAACAAACATGAAGTTGAGAAGCTGATTACCAAGAGAATTTGTTATGGTACCTGCTCCTTTTGGTGCGATGAAAGTTATAGGCTCAACAATACAACAATGTCCCAATTTTTGTCAGATGGTCAATGGAATGTAAGTTAAGACAATATTCTCCACCCTTGTTGATTCCCAAGATTCTATAAACTAAGATTCACTACCATGTAGGCATATCTGATGAAGCTATTTGGAAGCTAAATGAGAGTGGTAAGTTCACCATAGCTTCTGCAGGAGATTGTAGTAGATAGAAAAAGGAAAAGAACCACATGAATTGGCAAAGGTGTATTCCTTTTAAAGTTTCATTTCATTGAGAAAGAAATTACCTACTAATGATAAGACTAGCACATTTGGAGTGGAACCAGCGGAATGCTCTTGTTGTATAAGACCTGGTATGGACAATATTTAACATATTTTTGTTACACGTCACTTTGCTTATTACATATGGCAGTTGTTCTCTGGTTTTCATGAATTGTTCATAATCATGTCCCATTGAGTAACCTATTAGCTTAATGGTGGCAAAGGAAAGAAAACAATGAAGCTTATAATATTTTTATTCAGTCCCTCCCCATTTTTATATGTTGGAATCTTTGGAAGAATAGATGTGCAGCAAAATCTGGTAAGAGGTACAGTTTCTGAAGGGTTAAGTATCTTATCTTCAAAGATATCACTCTTCTGCTTATTACTAAATATCCGTATTTGTATTGGGATAACAATTGGACTAATCTGATTGCTATGGTTGAAAGATGTTCACATGAAATGAGGATTATTATTGTAATCTGGAAGCCACCTGATCCTCTCATATTGAAGTTGAATACAGATTTAAGGGCAATGTCTAATCCATGGAGGATACGAGAAGGTGGAATTCTCAGAGATCAAACTGGTTACCTGACTTTTACTTTCTCAATTGCATTGGGGTATGGAACTAACAATCAAGCTGAACTTCAAGATGTAATTTATGGTGTTAAATGATGTCTACAGTTCGGGTACAATCATGTGCTATTAGAGGTGGATTCCCATTTGTTTATCACATGGGTAACGTGTAGTGTGCAAGTTCCTTGGCAATAATTTAAGTTCATCACTTAGTTAATGGACCTAATTTGTCACCTTAGTAGCTTCTAGATACAACACTCTTATAGAGAGGCAAATAACACAGCAGATTTGCTTGCCAAGTGGAGCATAGAATGGATAAAAACCAACATTTTTACATTTACTAGCATCTTTGATCTATAGTTAAATGTGCGTATTTGATGGAAAAGATGGGTATGATCAATTTCGGAAGAAGGAAACTTAAGAGGGTAAAGAAACCTCCTTGAGGACTAATGATTTGATGCAACAATAATCTGATCCTATTCTTTGTGACTAGGTTTGTTATTTGTTTAGGTCTCTTTTTATTCTTTCTTTGAATGTAAAGGGAGAGACTCCCTAGTTTGATGCTTTCCTAGAAAATGTATTGAGAGGAGTCCTCTCATAGGTTCTCCTGGTTTGCTTCTTTTAGGATATGATCATAGGTTAGTTGTCCTCCTTGTAAATATTTGTTTTTTGGATTAGATGATAAGGTAGGGGATGTACAGCTCAACCCCTGATCATCAAAGGGGTGGGGATCCTTTCGCAAGGTCTGTTCCCTAAAAAACTAAACCTATAACAGAACAAGACTAAGTTGAGAATATGACTATGACAAGCCACTAAAATCTCAAACTAAGACGAGCCATTAAAGTCTCAAACATTAGCTCAAAGCATGCTACCAAAAACAAGCTCTACCGGAAGCCACATCTAGCTAAAAGGGTAATAGAATCCAAATGAAGCACCTAAGACCCAAAACCGAGTCTAAGGCCACCCTCATAACTCCTCAAAAGGATGTTTGTCTGAAATTAAGCCTGATATAAGATTCCAAATCTAAATTAAGGTCTATGAAGGACCATAATGGCATAAGGCTCAACAAAAATTTAAGAAAATGGGATAGAATGGAAGAAAATAGAGCGCTAGGTGAATATAGTCCAAATTCATGTGAAATATATAGTTAACAATATCAAGAAGAGTTTAGTCAAGAATGGTGGTTACTGCCTATCTTGAATTCGATCACACTCTAAATCTACTTTATGATATGTATACGCATTTGTATCACCTCCAAATGCTACCATGCTATCAAAATGTTGATATCCACGTCAATATGAATGGTTTAAAATCAAACTTGCATTTTGAGGGATGGATCCAAAATTGAAGCTAAAACAATATTGTGGGATTCATAATCGAAATTCTAAAATTGACTCAATAATAAAGTTATAAAATAAAAGTGAACTTTTACACTAAAATGGGGTATAATTCAAGGCTCATAATAAAAGAAATCAAGTCATGCAATAAAAATTCAATAAAGGCTAAAATGGAGAGTTAGACAACCTCTTTGTAACATATATTACCTCAAAATAATATCTTTTATCCTCAAATGAGAAGTCCTCGATGACCTTCAACCATTGCATAGTGTATCTATGATCAAAATGAATATGCTGGACTATGAATCACCCAAAAAAGAGCTCCCCAGCTCAAGATATAACAATATGAAAATGGGGGCTAAAAGCTAAATGAGGCTTTTAAAAGGGTGAAATGGTCACTAATAAGTCAAAATTTGGTCATTAAAATCCCAAATCCGGTCACTGAAAGGGCAACACCAGATTTTTACTTTTCTTAATTTTTCAAGTCTCTAAATGGACCCTCAGAATTCATTTAAACCTTGATAAAAATTATACAAATATGCTACAACTGTAAATTTGACTTTTTGAACTCAATGGAATTGTCATATTTCTGATAAAAGATTGTTATGAAAGAATTACCCCCTCGAGACCCCTTTAGACATAAAATTTAACTTTATGCCTAACCACCCAAGATAAAAAAGACTTCAAGAGAAAAACCAAAGGTTGAACTAGATCAATTCAATATTCTGTAGCCAATGGCATTAACAGATCTCATACAATAACTAATTTTTCAAGTGTTAACCAAAGTCAACTCTAGGCCTTTAAGTTTTCCAATATTTTACATAAGTACGCAAACACACCTCCAGACCCAAACTGAAGGTTCTTTTAAACCAAACTCGATGTTCGGGAGCTAATGAAATTAACAAAATTTCAGTCTAAGCTTGTTTACTAAGAATGTTAACTGAAGACAAACTTGGGCCAAACCTTAAATGCTAAAATGTCTAATGGTATAGACTCACATCAATAGCCTCGGAATCAAAGCAGACCATGCTTCAAGCCTAGAATGACTATTCGGGAGCTGTTAGAACTATCAGAATTCCATTCTAAGGTCATCTTCCTGGAGTTCGACCGAAGACAACCATTCAATCTCCAAGAGCTAGAAAACTCGAAAATAGGCATAAAAATTAAACGAATGACCATGCAACCTAACTACCAAAGTTAGCAAGTTGTAAATGACTTCAAATCATGACAAAAAGCTCTAAACACCGAAAAAATCAAGAGGCTGAGAGAATGACCTAGAGGGTCATTACAATATCCACTACTAAAAAGGAATTTTATCCACGAAAGTCAAGGATAGTCTTATCCTGAAAGTATCAAAAGATGAGGATGTAGGCCTACATGCTCCGCTAGAACCACAGACAGCTCACAAAGTGAAAAACATCAAGATAGAACTTAGGCCTAGAAGGAAATCTTAAACGTACTTCGAAACTCCAATAATTCCTCCAATCGTCACTTTGGAACTAACTCCCTCTCAACTGAACCAAAAATAATCATAAATATAAAAGTATCTTGAGGAAACAAAAACAAAATCAAAGTTACCGAATTAACATAATGCAAAACCCAAGTAGGACCATACCAACCTTAGTAACTGAAATAACTATCACAAGCACAATGTCCATATTTAGCTCCCAAAATCATCAAACGTAAGTTGAAACATCACTTTCTGAACTAACAACCCTACTCTTGCTTATAATCACCCCCCTAATGATCAAGTTGTGCCAAGCCCAGCTCAAGTGACCTGCAACTCGGGAGACTTCTAAGAAATTGACAACATAAGCATATAAGCTACCCGTTCACTGATAATTAAGACCAGCTACTCTAATCCAAGAATCACTAAGATGGTAGGAAACTATATAAACTTTGTTACCAGACGAGTAATGGCCCACCAATACCATCTCTACTCAACTAACACAAACTTTATTCATCTAACACCACAAACTATCAAGCAAGCCAAAATGAACTTCCATAGGACAATCACAATCTTAAGTCTCCAAGAATTACTTTGAGCCCTGTAGATGAATCCTCCAAGCAAAATCCCACTCTCTTAATAAATTGAACAATCCACTTACCAAAAACACCTTTGAAAGCTACTACCACCATCATAAAGAATCAACCACATCATTAGTAGGTCATAACAAGAGACCAAACTTTCAAATCTCAGCTAGTAATAACCAATCATCCAGAACACTCAAAAGAAAATAATTGAAAAAAGTATAACGAATGTGTTACAACACCATGGTTGGAGAAAGACTACAAGAAAGGAAGGAAGCAATCAACTAGCGCTTTCGCATCCACACAAGGCCACACTATCTCGTACCCACAACTAAAGTACCTTCTAAGTTGACTGGGTCCAACTATACGACTAAAAGACCCCACCTACTAGTACATCTCTCAGTAGAAACCTCATATAAGATATTAAGAACAAGCGACAAGGGTAACTTCCTAACTAAAAAATATAAGAAAGCTAAAAATTAAAAGGCTAACTATGGTAAGCAACTAAGCACAAACCATAATGTATTTCTCTACCACTACAACAAAAATAATTTTTATACCAAATGATCCATTAATAAAATAAATCAACTATGAAACCAAAGAACATACACACAAATCTAAGTAAGGAAATCACCAAAATTACACGATGAATTTAATAAGTTAGGTAAGCACCAATGGAAGAGCCCAGCAGCCACACAAAATAAGTAAGAAAGGTTCTAAAATGAATGTGTTACAAAGATGGTTAATACTTGGAGCCTTGTCCCCTGTCTAGACAGAAAAAACATTATAGAATCCTGCTATACATTAGTCTAAACATGAGAACAACCTCTTGAAACACTTTGATCACCATATCTGATAGGATGCAACAGGAACCCACAAGGCTGTCTTGGTTGAACAAGCTACTTTATGATCCCACATTGGGGACAATCTTTAGGTCAGTGATCAAACTCACCAAATTCAACAACCTTGAGAAGAATGACCCGTAAAGTAATATCCACCATGATATATTGAACCTGAATCTAAAAAACCCTGACCTGAGGTGACTAGTGCTGCATCTCTCTCTCTAGCTTGTAATATAAGAAGGGTCACTTTAGCAAGATACACCATACTGTAATCTCTAGCAGGACTTATAATGACAGTCCCTACCCTTGACAACCTATGAACATATCTAGTACCTAGAGGACCACCACTAGCTGAGTATATTGAGGGCCTATGACCCTTAACCTACTTAGCCTATCGTTGAGATTGTGGTGAACTCGAGACCCCTTTAGACATAAAATTTAACTTTATGCCTAAATATCCAAAATAAAAAAAGAGTTCAAGAGAAAAACCAAAGGTCGAACTAGATCAATTCAATATTCTGTAGGTAATGGCATTAACAGATCTCATACGATAACTAATTTTTCAAATTTTGACCAAAGTCAACTCTAGGCCTTTAAGTTTTTCAATATTTCACATAAGTGACGAAACACACCTTCAGACCCAAATTGAAGGTTCTTTTAAACCAAACTCGATATTCAGGAGCAAATGGCGTTGACAAAATTTTAGTATAAGCTTGTTTACTAAGAATGTTGACCGAAGTCAAACTTGGACCAAACCTTAAATGCTAAAATGTCTAATGGTATAGACTCGTATCAATAGCCTCGGAATCCATTCAGACCATGCTTCAAGCTTAGAATGACTATTCTAGAGCTGTTAGAACTATCAGAATTCCTTTCGAAGGTCATCTTCCTGGAGTTGGACCGAAGACAACCATTCAATCTCCAAGAGCTCAAAAGCTCGAAAATAGGCATAAAAATTAAACGAATGACCATGCAACCTAACTACCAAAGTTAGCAAGTTGTAAATGACTTCAATTCACGACAAAAAAGCTCTAAACTCCAAAAAAATCAAGGGGTTGAGACAATGACCTAGAGGGTTATTATAATATGCACTACTAAAAAGGAATTTTAACCACGAAAGTCAAGCATAGTCTTATCCTGAAAGTATGAAAAGATGAGGATGTAGGCCTGCATGCTGCGACAGGACCACAGACATCTCACAAAGTGCATAACATCAAGATAGAACTTAGGCCTAGAAGGGAATCTCAAACTTACTTTCAAAACTCCAATAATTCCTCCAATCATCACTTTGGAACTAACTCCCTATCAACTGAACCAAAAATAATCATAAATATCAAAGTATCTTGAGGAACCAAAACAAAATCAAAGTCAGCAAATTAAGATAATGTAGAACCCAAGTAGGACCATACCAACCTTAGTAACTAAAATAGCCATCACAAGCATAATGTCCATACTTAGCTCCCAAAATCATCAAACGTTAGTGGAAACATCACTTTCTGAAATAACCCCCTACTCTTGCTTATAATCACCCCACTAACGATCAAGTTGTGCCAAGCCCAGCTCAAGTGACCTGCAACTCGGGAGACTTCTAAGAAACTGAAAACTTAAGCATATACGCTACTCGTTCATTGAAAATTAAGACCAATTACTCCAATCCAAGAACCACTAATATGGTAGGCAACCACATAAGCTTTGTTAACAGACGGGTAATGGCCCACCAATACCATCTCTACTCAACTAACACAAACTCTGTACATCTAACACCACAAACTATCAAGCATGCCAAAATGAAATTCCATAGGACAATCATGATCTTAAGACTCCAAGAATTACTTTGACCCCTGTAGATGAATCCTCCAAGAGAAATCCCACTCTCTTAATAAATTGAACAATCCACTAACCAAACACACCTTTGAAAGCTACTACCACCATCATAAAGAATCAACCATATCGTTAGTAGGTCATAACAAGAAACTGAACCTTCAAATCTCAGCTAGCCATAACCAACCATCCACAAAATTCAAAAGAAAATAATTCAAAATGGTATAACGAATGAGTTATAACACCATGGTTGAAGAAAGACTACAACAAAGGAAGGAAGCGTCAACTAGCACTCTCGCATCCACACAAGGCTACACTATCTCGTACCCACGACTAAATTAACTTCTAAGCTAATTGGGTCCAACTACACGACTAAAAGACCCCACCTACTATTACATCTCTCAGTAGAAACCTCACATAAGATATTAACAACAAGAGACAAGGGTAACTTCCTAACTAAACAATACAAGAAAGCCAAAAATTAAAAGGCTAACTATGGTAAGCAACTAAGCATAAACTACAATGTATTTCTCTCCCACTATAACAAAAATAATTTTTATACCAAATGATCCATAACTAAAATAAATCAACTACGAAACCAAAGAATATACACACAAATCCAAGTAAGGAAATCACCAAAATTACACGATGAATTTAACAAGTTAGGTAAGCACCAATGGAAGAGCTCAGCGGCCATACAAAATAAGCAAGAAAGGTTCTAAAATGAATGTGTTACGGATATGATTGATACTTGGAGCCTTATACCCTATCTGAACAGTAAAAACATAGTAGAATCATGCTATTCATTAGTCTAAACATGATAACTACCTCTTGAAACACTTTGATTACCATATTTGATAGGATGCAACGGGAATCCACAAGGCTGTCTTGGCTGAACAAGCTACCTTATGATCCCACATTGGGGACAATCTTTAGATCAGTGATCAAAATCACCAAATTCAACAACCCTGAGAATAATGGCCCGCAAAGTAATATCCACCATGATATATTGAACCTGAATCTAAAAAACCCTGACCTGAGGTGACTAGTGTTACGTCTCTCTCTTTAGCTTGTAATATAAGAAGGGTCACTTTAGCAAGATACACCATACAATAATATCTAGGAGGACCTATGTCATGCCTCATAGTCTGATTAGGGCGGACTGGCACCCATTGCCGATAAGGCTCAGGAGAAGCAACCTATATCTATGCGCTTTGTATACATATTATAAGGTATTTCTATGTTTGAAATGCTTTTAGGAAGATAGACGGTAATGACAAGCAAAAAAAAAGAGATGCGTTTAGTTTGTCCATTAGGGCCACGGTGTCTAAAGTACGAGACATGACCACATATTTGTTTACACAATCTACAAAGCCTCTAAAATGACAAAGTATCTACATATGTTCGGGATAGGCCCCGTCTGAATTAACTGTATAGTGCAAACACATAAACTCTAAACACATTCAAAACTCCGGAACAACCTGGAGTTGAGAATAACAACTGAATATCTTTTACTTCTATCAGGGAGATCTTGCAGCACCTGTACCTACAGTATGAAATTCAGGTCCCCGAAAGGGACTCATTATGAGATAATGTACTGAATATGTAGGGAAACAAATATTGTATATGAAATAACAACTCAAATGAAACAATGCACTAGTGTAGAATAAGAGACCACCTTTAGTTATACTTTGGGATCGAGTACTTTATGTTCATTATATCACTTTACCTTTACTGTATCATCTGTGCACATCATGTACTGCGAATGACCAACTGATCAGTGGTGAACTATATCGGGTTTGTCCCTCGCTAGGTTCTTCCTTAACCCTTGGGGCTACCCCTCGTAATAAGATGTTTCCCTAGCTAGGTGATTGTTCCAACCCCTAGGGATATCAGGATCTTCCCTTTGCTAGGTTATTCCTTAACCCCCTTGGGCTACAACTCGTGATAGGATCGTCCCTTTGCTAGGTGTTACTTCCACCCCCTCGAGCTACCACCTATCAAAACTGTATACTTTATCTTTATATTACCTTTGAGATTTTTCTTTTGGTGGTCATAATATTGGAGCTATAAAGCTGTATATGCAACATGTGCCATGCAAATAATCATACAAGACAACACGGAAGTGAAGAGAGCATGTTACATAGACAATATAATACGTATGAATTGAAGCAACTCAGAACTTTATTTAGCAACAAGAACTCATGTACTTAATATCCATATATAAAAATTTGAAGATAACTATATATATAAGAGCATATGAATATGTGGAAAAGTAAACATATGGCTGATTGACATGTAGGAGTAGATAAATACCTTTACTTACCAAGGGATCTATGTTTCATGCCAAATGATACGAAATCAAGTAATCTTACATACCTCGTTGTATGGCCTCGTTACTAACTTGGAGTGGCTGTAGTTTCCCTCAAATATTTAGCTATAGTATATTAAGCAATAAGAGTAGTATTAGCATCAACACAACACTTCTAGGCAGTCCAATATCATAAAAGGATCATCGGACAACAAGCTTTCAACTAATGACACAACAACTTTGCTTCAATCTTTTCACTTAAAAACGTATTTTATAACAACCATTCTTATGTATATATCATTTACATCTTAATTTAGACCCTTAACAGTCCTCAAATAGTCCACAAGTTACAATGAGTAATAATTCTTCATGACATACAAACTAGCGGCATAACATTACATCCTTTCACCACACTTCGACGCCAACAATCCTAAGCTTGTTTTAACTTTTCCTAAATTGTTTCCAATATTTTTACCAAATAAAACCAATCTTAATATAGTCCAAAATCTGTCCCAAAATAGGTTAAGGTCGTGGAACAACATATTATAATTTTCAGCTTCCAAGTTTCCTCTTAAAATGAAACTACGGCGTTGTACAACAACTCATCTTTGTGGACTCTAAAAGTGGTGCAGTAGCTTAATTACATGACGAACAACCTATATATTGTTAAAATATAAGTCTTACTTCATATTTGCTCCAACCAATTAGAAGAAAATCCTCTTGAGCAACAAGAAACGTTCGCAACAATACTTAGGACACATGCTGTCCAGAATTTCCAGCTTAACATAATAGCATATACTTCTTGTTTTACCTGAAGAAACCATACTAGAAATATCTATTACTTCAACCATGTTACGAACATCAATGTCTCTTCAAAATAATTTCCAAAAACCATATAAATGTCACCAAAATAAAAGGCAAGTGTGCAGCAACTTTCTGGACACAAGCTATCCAGAATTTTCAGTAGATTTCCAGATTCACATACTATCATATACTTCTTGTTTTTCATGAAGAAGTCATACTAAATACATAACTATAATTACTTACCTTTAGCCTATATGTTCTGGATTCCTTTCAAAAGCCTTAGACAATGAGTTTGCAGCTTGGTGAAGTAAATTACAGAGAGGACATATGAATTTAAAAAAGCTGAAACTTTATTTCCTAGTGGAATGGTTTAGTGCTGCACTTAGCCCATTTTTTAAGATCAAATTGGCCAACTTTGTCTTCTACTTTTGAATTGATAATGACACCCATCAATGGTCTATTAGTGCAGCATCTTATCCTCCAAACTTTGGCTCAATTGGGTCTCAAATATGATGGACCTATGCTGTCAATTTCCAGCTTTCTTCTTACTTGGTTTGCATCCAAATGGCCAAGTTGTTTGTAGAGTACGTAGGATGTTTTTAAACTCTTCATGGACTGAAAATAAGGTCCATTTATGATACTTAAACGTGGCCCAAAGTTACAACCTTAACAAGGTAATTATTCATAATCGAACTTGAACAAATTCGGTGTCGAGCCTCATCTCCGCTTGGCTATCAAATATAAGTAGGTGAATCCCCTACTAAATTATTAAATCATACAGTTATGTCAATTATTTACTTAGTTTAGGGATAATATATCCTCAATTTAACACCAACACATATATACCATCAACCCTCTTAAGCATTTCGAATCACATATTGCCCATTAACACGAGATTTACACACTTTTAAGAATTGACGCTAATTTGACCAAGCCATAACATGATTCATTTACATAGCATTAGTACATGTAAAATGTGGGGTGTTACATCCTCTCCTTTTAGGAACATTCGTCCTCAAATGTTAGCATAATTGGGTAGCTTGACGAAGTATAAACCTTTATTTAAATAAATCTTTAACAACAACTAATTATTCAATCACACGTACCTATTAGTGTCCCAATCCTGCATATTGGGCGTTCTCTTTAGCTTCAAACAAATGAGGGTATTTTGACTTCATTGCATCCTCGGCCTCCCAGTTTATCTCCTCTGCTTGCTGATATCTACAAAGTACCTTCACTAAAGCTATTTCATTATTCCTCAGCTTGCTAACCTGACAATCCAGAATAGCAATAGGTACCTCTTCATAAGTGAGATCTTTTGTAACTTGCACGTCCTCAATAGGAGTGATATGATAAGGGTCACCTATGCATTTTCGGAGCATTGATACATAGAAAATGGGATGAAATATTGAAAGCTCTTGGGGTAGTTCTAGCTCATATGCAACCTACCCGATCTTCTTAATAATCTTATATAGGACAATGTAATGTGGGCTTAGCTTTCTTTTCTTACCAAACCTTATGACCCCTTTCATTGGAGACACCTTTAAAAATACCCAATGTCCTACTAAAAATTCTATCCCTCTCCTACTAGCATCTGCATAAGATTTGTGACGACTTTGGGCAGTTTTTAGTCGATGCTATATTACCTCAACTTTTTCAATGGCTTGCTCTATTAGATCTGGCCTTAGCAAGGTATTTTCTCCCATTTCAAACCATCCAATTGGCGACCTACACTCTCTTCCGTACAGAGCTTCATAAGGTGCCATCTTGGTAACTTGAATGGTAGCTATTATTATAGGCAAACTCAATAAGTGGAAAATGGTCCACCCAACTACCTTTAAAATACAATGCACAAGCTCGCAACATATCCTCAAGTGTCTGAATAGTTCATTTTTCTTGACCGTCGGTTTGAGGGTGGAAAGCTGTACTCAAATTCACTTGGGTACCTAAACTCCTTTGGAAGGACTTCCAAAACCTCGCAGTGAATTGAGTCCCTCGGTCTAATATAATGGAGATTGGGATTCCATGTAGCCTGACAATCTCTTTTAGGTATAGCTTGGCATACTCCTCCGCTGTATAATCACTCCTGATAGGTAAGAAATATGCTGATTTTGTGAGTCTGTCAACAATTACCCATATGGAGTCAAACTTCTGAAGTGAGTGAGGCAAACAGGTAACAAAATCCATTTTAATCATATCCCATTTCCAGGTTGGAAGTTCTATACACTGCATATAACCTCCTGGCTTTTGATATACTACTTTCACTTGCTGGCAATTTGGATATTGAGCCACAAATTCTGCAAGGTCCTTTTTCATGCCTCCCTACAAAAACACTCCCTTCAGGTCATGGTACATCTTA
>JAOTQR010103054.1:0-28271 GCA_025774065.1 Solanum ossicruentum | reverse complement strand
TTTTGTGATGGATTTCAAGGTACCCTACATAGGGGTTTTATTACTATATTGGTGGGTTGATGTGCATTGAGTTTACTTATCTTATTTTACTCTTGAATTGTACGATTAGAACAAGTATCATGAACCCACCATGTGTTTGATAAAATGACATGACTAGAATTCTCAAGTTATTGATGATATGGTACATGATTTACAAGTCAAGTGACTTTATGATGATTAAGGGATTTCAAGCATGCGTTGAATTAATGAAAAGTATCTATGACATTACATGTATCAGGTTAAGCTATATTTCGAGATTTTTACCTCTTGTGAGCCATTCATGTTAAAGTAAGGGTTCATGTATGATTATATTTTATTCTCATGCTCAAGTTGGGCTCGCTATTAGAGGTCAAACATGTTTATGAGTTATTCAAGTCATGTTATTACAAGCTATTCATGTTATGATTAACGTAAGACTATTTCAAGTATTCCGCGGGGTTAGACTTAGGACAGATGGATGGTGGCGTGGACTATCTTCAAGGGTCCATACCCTTTCGTAAAAATTTGAGCCACCATAGGATTATGATTATTACCCTTACTATACTAGTGGATCCATCTAGTGCACTTTATCATGAAATTCTTTCCGAAATGTGTCATGTTCCCTTAGAGAGGGTTACTTCACACGAAATGGGTCATGTTCCCATACAATGAAGTATAGTTTACCTTGGCAAGTACACCAGCTCTTCACCGATGAGGGGTAATCATCGGGATTCCAAGTCAATGCTCGCTTGGTCTTACTTATGTCGGTTAAGGTCTCTTTGCACATATGTATGGCATGCTATGCAAGTTTATTAATTTACAAGCATGTTTACTACAAGAATTGGTCATGCATACAATATTGAGCTCATATATCCATTTCTTACTATTAAGCACTTTGAATATATTGGCTTATGACTTAGTTACATTGCACCCCGCATACTTAGTACATTCAAACGTAGTAACTCATACTCTACGTCTACATGATATTACAATGTAGGGATGGAAGCTCCTTTTGATCATCCTCCACATGGCTAGTTCGTTACTTTGGAGAAAAGTGTTGGGGAGTCCTTAAGTCCGAGGACAACATCTAAGTTATTCTTTCTATGTTGAGGCGTCTTTTATGTTGAACACTTGTTATCATGATTGTGAGCCAGAAAAATGTGTTGGCTCCGCTACACTCTAAGTTAGAGTTGGTGTTGGAAACTATGTTATGTTTACGCTATGAGTTTGACTCTTTTATTTCTTTTATGAATTCTAAGACTTCCCTTAGTCGCTTATCCATTATAATTATAACTTGTGATGCTTATTTTTTCATCCGCGATCAAGGATGTGTGATTGATATGCTGAGAGGCTTGTTTGGGATCCCTTCGGGTTCCTCATTTGTCGTGTTACATATAGGCCCTAGGGTTGGGTCGTGACATCAAATGACCGGTCCTGGTACTCTAAATAGAAAATCATAAGCTCTATCTCCAGGAGCACCATCAAAACGTGATGGATCCAACAACACGAACCTCTCAAAACTCTTTTTCTTTACTCTATACATGGTTGGTCTAGTAGAAGATGGTGGCACCATAATCAAGAGAGGTGCAATAGATGGAGAAATAGCCAAATTCTGAAACTGAGTACCTGAACTCAATCTGGATGCCTGAAGTGGAGTAATAACAGTCGTGGAAGGTTCTGCTGGAGCTGAAGAAAGTCCCACATTAATCATAGTCGGCTCTATTGGAGCAGTAGAACGAACAACATATGTGGTAGAAATTGGTATCTCAACAGTAACTGGGGCCGGAGGAGCTCCCTCCAATGTAGCCAATAACCTCATAAGTAGCTCATGCACTGATAGTGTAAGGGATGGAGTTGAAGGAGGTGGAATATGATCATAAGGCTCTTCGGGCACCATAGTAGGCTCTTGAGAAGCCAATTGGGTCTGCCCCCTTGACGGAGCTACCTTTAGTAATCTTTCGACCACTTGCCCTATCACGAGCTTTGCTTTATCCTCAAGTAGGAGACACATCAGCTGCCTCAGTCTCTCCCACTGAGTGACAGGATCGAGTAATCGGCATCTGCATAGAAGGATTAGATTAGACACTTTCAAAATGGGTAATACACAAAAACGCACGAATAGAAACAAGATGTAGAGCTTTTCTTATTAAGTATCTTGTATCCTCCCAAAGATGGGTCTAGACATCTACACCGCGATCTGTGAGAATCTAATAGACACCCTACTCTTGAGTCACGAGCCAAATGAACCTAGAGCTCTGATACCAAAGTTGTCATGACACAAAACAGGTTGCAACTAAAGAAATAAAATAAAGTGGAAACAATCTCATAAGATATAAGAAATATCCCAAATCCTAGAGTAATAAGTACAAGAGCATATAAAATAGAATTGAAGAGTAAATAGAACTCTCCAAGTAAATACAATACTATCTCAATATCTGATACATAGTCTGAGAGAAAAAAAATAAGAGAGGATCCAAAGATCTATAGTGACTTAAAATGTAAGCTCACTATTGAGATCTTGATGGTACTGATAGCACTAGGATAAAAGGATCAACTACATTGTCGGGAACCTTGTGCACGATCTATAGAGATGAAATAAAGTAAGGGTGAGTCCACTGAAATATACCCAGTAGGTTCAATAGACTTGGTGAGAGAAATCTAACAAGTATATAGAATCCATGATGCCTTGCAACCACCATGTAAAGTATAATGCACAACTCACCAAGACAAATATCAAGGGTGTTACACTCTTGCCACCATTCCGTGGTGAAGTAATATCAGAATACCCCAATCTCTCCACCTGCCTATTGTTAAATAATAATATGATCTTAAGTCCTAGCCACCTATTCGTGGTCAAGACATGAAAAGCATGAGTCTCACCCATGCCTCTTGCCCATATGAAGGGGGTGACCCCAATATGGATTATAATGTCATTTCCTCCAATTCAAGTCAAGGGGTGTCACAAGCCACAAACAATAGATATAAATCAACAACGTAACTCAAAGATGCATGTAGACATATAATTAACATTACAATAGGGATACTAAGGCATGAATCTCATATAGATTCTATGCACCCAAGGGAAAATGTCAAGTGTCACATCTAATGTCCTAACTATCATCATATTTTTTATCATCTTAATTATATCAATAATCGAGAATGTCAACCATATCAGACCTAACTCACCCTAGGTTTGAAAGAATATTAATATTATGGACCTAACCTGTCCTAAATATGCAAGTATGACACTGATACTTGACTTGACACATCATAGTTATACAAATATAACAACAATACCGATCCCATCTTGACCCAATAATGCAAGTATATCATTAATACCAAACCTTGCTCATCTTAACTGGTCTCACAAGACTCATTTAGTCAAATTCTATCCCAATTCCTCATCAATTCATCATAATTCAACTCACTTCATCAATATAATAAAGATTATACCACAATTTCGCTCAACCAGGATTACTTTCCATCATCATTTCAATCACAACAACTCAATTACACAATTATCAGTCTAAATCTCACAATTATCACATCACAAGATCAATAACTTAAATCTAGTCCTAAAAGAATAGTGGAACCTACCTCGATGCCAAAATCACACTCAGACATGCTTTCAATCAACTCAAATACTCAAATCAAGCCTTCAATTAGATCATTCACTATCAACAATAGTTACTACTCATCAAGAGAAACATTTTGATACCCATATGGGCGTGATTTAGACTTAGGGGCAAACTAATTCAAATTAGGGCTAAAATTCGCAAGTATTAAATCTGGAAATTGATTTCGGAATCATATTCTACTCAATAAGTAGAGTTCATGGGCGAAAATATCATTATAATCAAGCTTTAATCAAATAAGAAATCAATGGCTAATGTTTGGAAAACTTGGTCCAAAATCCCCCAATTTTGAGTGATTAAATTCATGAAATCAAAGCTTAAATCAAGATGAAGTCATATAAAATGCTTAGTTTAGGGTTAGAAATGCTTACCCAACACAAATCATCGAAACACTTTCTTCGAGATCACCTGAAAAAGCTTCCATATTTTAAATAGATTAAAAACGGTCTTTACTGAATTAAAAACTGTTCAAGTATGTTAATTGCTCTATAAACACAGAGCCCATCCCGTGATCACAGAGTGTGAACTCCTAAGACTCCACAAACACGGAGGCCATTTTGCAAACACAGAAAAGAGAGTGAACCTATGCTAGATATCAGCAAAATCAGCAACCTAGGTCCAATTTCCCTACTCGTAATAGACCCCCAAACTCATTCGAACATAGAATTTCACAACCTTTATACGCATCCATAGCAGAAATAGCGATCATGACTCACCGAAATCACCAGAAATTGGTTTTTATGGCCTTTTCACTACATTTATTAATTTAAGTCAATAAAACTAGTTTAAGGCATCAAAATACAAAAATTTCCCTTAGGGACTCCAATAATTTTGATGAGACCCATTTTAGTGTTAGTTTCACCATCTAGAACTATTGAAACTATCAAAAATCCAATACGAGCTTCCGAATTCCAAATATTGACCCCACAAACAGTTAAAACCACAACTTTTGGCTTAAAATCTCATTTTAACTCCAAATCCACTTCTGTAACTTCCTGTAGTCCAGTTTTGAAATTATGGAGCTAATAGAATCGACGGATCTCTAATTCAACCTCCAAAACTCAGAGTGACACAAAATCTCACATTTTCAATTGTATCATAATATCTTAAATGGTTCAAATGTAATGACATGCGTGCATAATAAACAAGTCATGTATAAGATGTGTGCATAACAATGCAAACAATCATGTATAAAATGTGAGCATATCAATGCAACCCAATCAGGAACAGATCTTTGCATATTAATGTACCCGACCCAGTATAAGATATGTGCATACCAATGCAACCACTAAGGTAAGAGATATATGCATATCAATGCATCTTGTCAAGAAATAATATGTACAATAGGCATGAAATCAAATGGCTATGTCATGTATATCAACTTTACCACAAGGCCATCATTATCCCCTATCATCACCAGCTCACTAGTGACCAAGATGTCAACGAAACAAGCTCAACAAGAACCCAAAATAGGCTCACAACTCTCAAATTTATCACATTCATCATCAACTAGTCACAACATTATCCAAAGGGTATCTCAACTCTCATATAATCATAATGATATCCTAATTATCTTAAATCACATATTTTTATCTCAATTAATCAATAGGATCGCCATTAATTCAATATTCTGCATCATTGATATCATAATCCCATCAGGTTCTATTATATCATGTCATAGGCTTATAATTCAATCTACATCTCATAATTATCACATGAACAAACTCAATAACTCAAATCATGCCCCAAAAAGATTAGTCGAACCTATCTCAATGATGAAACTGCATTTTAACAAGCTAACAATCAACTCAAGCCTCGAAATGATCCTCGAATCGATCAATAACTATCAAAATTAGGTACTACGTATCAAGATGAGCATTTTATTACCTATATTGGCATGAAATAGGCAAAATTAGTTACTACACATCAAGAGGTGCATTTTGATACCCATATTGTCATGAATTAGGCTTAGGGGAAAATGATCAAAATAAAGGCTAAAGTTTTAAGTCCTAAAAGTTGAAAATTTTTACTTTAAATTCAAGTTCTATATAAAAAATGGAGTTATGGGTGAAAATCACACTAAAATTAAGTCCATCTTGAAAGGATAAATCACACTTTAAAGTTTCTAAATAAAACACCTAGAATCTCCAATTTTGGACATTTAAAATCATGAAATTTAAGTTAAATCCAAGATAAAGCTCATGGATATTGATTAATATTATGTTAGAAGCACTTACCCAATGGAAACCTATGAAAATCATCGTTCAAAAAGACCCCAAAGGCTTGGAAATTTTGAAAATAGAGTAAAAATGGTAATTTTGAAGTTTTAAAATTGTTCAGCTAAAACATACTCTGTGAACGTAGGTTGAGTTTCACAAATGCAGAGGATGAGGGTCCAACAATACTTTGTGAATGTGGAGCCCATATTTACTAATGCGTATAAGGAACATGCTTTCCTCCATAAACGAGGAGCCCAAGGCACGATCATGGAATGTTAATATGGGTTGCACTAGAAAAATGCACTAGCTGAAATCAGCCAACAACAAAAACTCGAAATAGGCACTCGAAACCTATTCAAGATTGGAATTACTCAAACTTTATATATACTCATGCCAGAAAACAACGATTCGAACTTAACAGAATGATTCGAATTTGACTCTAAGGTCTCCATGGCACATTTATCAATGTAAGTCAAATAAACTAGTTGAAAACTCGAAATACCAAAACTGTCTTGAGAACACCAAAAATAATGAAGAGATCATTTCTAGCATTAGTTTCGCCATCCAAAACTACTAGTACTATCAAAATTCCTATCTGAGCTTCCGAACTTCAAATGTTGACCAAAGTCAAACTTTGGGTCTGAAAATTATTAAAATCACAACTTTGGGCCTAAAAACCTCATTTTAACTTCAAATTCAATTCTGTTACTTCTCGTTGTCTGATTTTGATATTTCAAAGCTAATGGAATCAATGGATCCCCGATCCAACACCCAATATTAGAATAATATAAAACTTATTTTTTTCAATAACTTAAACTTCAAAAATGTCAAAACTCTTATTCTCAATTTTTGCAACTCAGGATTTCAGTTCCAATAATACAGATAGTTCAAATTTGTCCCAAAGAAACTTATGAAAGGTTAAAATAATAATTTTAACAGATAAGGCCAAAATTGACCAACAAGGTCAGTATATTATTCACCACTAAAAATAATGTTCTTCCTCAAACATAAGAGAAAGAAGAGTACCTGAAGCCTCAAAAAGGCTGGGATATCTAGCCTGCATGTCAGACTCCAACTCCCACGAAGCCTCATCAACAGAATGGTGCCTACATTTAACCTTCCTAGAAGGTATATCTTTGGATCTCAATCTCTAGAAAGGCCTATACAATATAGTTATGGGCTCCTCTTCGTAGGACAAATTTGTATATGGGACTTATTATGAATGTACTAAAGGAGCATAGAAACATGAAAATTTGATGAAACCGACAATCTGGGTGGCAAGGCCAACTCATAGGCCACATCACAAACTCTTCTCAAAATATCAAATGGGATAATGAATCTTGGAATAAGCTTGCCTCTTTTCCCAAATCTCATCACAGCTTCATAGGTCAAACTTTCAACCACCCGCAGTCACCAACAAAGGATTCAAAAGGCCTAACCCTCCTATCAACATAATTGTTTTAATGACATTGAGCTGTCAAAAGTCTAATCTGAATCAGTCAGAATCAGTCCATGGTATCGTGGAGTAAATCAACACCTTCTTTGAACCCGAACCAAACCATACTATCATCGATCTACACTTCTGACTATACAAGACCTCAAATTTTACTATTTGAATGTTTGAATGGTAGCTATTGTTTTATGTGAACCATGCCAATGGTAAGTGTTGGTCCCATCAGGCAACTAAATCAATAACACAGGCCCTAAGCATGTCTTCCAACACCTAAGTGGTGCTCTTTGAATGATCGTCAGTCTGTGGCTGAAAAGCTGAACTCAAATCCACCCTCACACCCAACAACACTATAGAGCTCTCCAATCATGGGAAGTGAACATGGACCTTCTGTCTAACACTATAGTCATGGAGACACCATGTAATCTGACCATGTCCCCAATATACAACCTAGTCAATTGCTCCTTACTATAGCTAGTCTTCATCAGTAAGAAGTGTCTCAACTTGGTCAATTAATCTACAACCACCAGAATGAAATCAAACTGTCCCAAGGCCATGAGAAAAGCTATAAAAAATTTAGTCATCCTCTACCACTCCCGCCCTACAATGGGCTTCCTTCACATTGATCCATCGAGCCTTTAATGCTCATACTTGACTTATTAGCAATTCAAAAACTTGTCTACAAACTCAGCTATGTACCTCTTGATACCAAACAACCAATAATGCTACTTTAGATCATGGTACATCCTTACCATACCCGGATAGATAGAATATCTAGCACAATGGGCATCTTCTAGTAATAATCTCACCCAATCCCAAACCTTGGGCACATAAACTCTATTAATTATCCTCCAAACACTATTAGAATCAATAATGGCTGCCTTGTCTTCATCTCAATACATTGCCATGAATCATGCACCTATGGTGTCCTCAAACTGATGAGCACATATCTGATTAAACAAAGAAGATGTAGCCTTAACAAAGGCCAAAATTATAATGACTTGATTGGTCATTTTTTGCCTTATCTATGGAAATTACTATTTTTACTCCTTTGTAAGTTGCTTTGAGCCTAATCTAAAATATCTATGTTGTTGGAACTAAAATCCTAATTCTTAATAGTTTAAAATGTCTGTTTTGACATTTTTGGAAGTTTAAGTTGTGGAAAAAGTGTGATTTTGTACCATTCTGAGTTTTGAGTGTCAGATTTGTGATCTATCTATTCCATTAGCTCTAAAATGTCAAAACTTAACAATGAGAAGGTAAAAAATTGAATTTGAAGTTAAAATGAGATTTCGAGGTCCAAGTTATGATTTTAGTCGTTTCCAAAGCCAAAGTTTGATTTGGTCAACGTTCAGAGTTCAGAAGGTCAGATCTAAAGCTTGATAGTTCCAGTAGTTTCGGGTGGTGAAACAAATGCTATAAATGGTCTCATTATAATTTTTAGAGTTGCGGAGGGCAGTTTTGATATTTAAATTTCAAACTAGTGTATTTGACTTGCATTGGTAAATGTGTCATGGAAACCTCAAAATCTAATTATGATTATTCTATTGAGTCTGAATTGCCATTTTTGGTATGGACAAATATTTATTTTGTGAAATTCTAATTTCGAATGAGTTCCAAATGCCTATTCGAGTTTTATTATTTGCTGATATTGCTGGTGCAAAAGAAGTTTCAGGTGCAAATACTTCTCTTCTCTGCATTCGCAGAGAAGCTTCCGCATTTGCAAAGAAGCCATCGCATTCGTGGATGTCTAGATATTGATGAGATCCATGTTGGCAAATAAGGTACTACATTCATGGAGTGGGAGCATGTGATTCCCTCTCTCTTGCTAACACTCCGCATTCATAGGTTGGCTTGCGCTATTGCGAAGGTCTTATTGGTTCATATCCACTATGTCCAGGAAACCCCATTCATGATCCTAGAGTAGTTTTTACACTTGGAAAGTTTAAAACTCGTGAAACACCATTTTAAACCATTTTTCACGAACTATAAGCTTTTTAGGTGATTTAGAGAAGTTGTTTTGGAAGATTTATCTTGGGTAAGTTTTTCCAATAATAATTAGATCATTTCCATGAGTTTTGTCTTGATTTCTCTTAAACATCATAATTTTGAATGTCCAAAATTGGAGATTTTTGGTGTTCAGTTTGGAAACTTTAAATGTTGATTTCTCATCCAACATTAGCTCAATTTTTGTGGGATTTTCACCCATGAACTCCTTTTTTGTGTAGAGCCCGAGTTTAAAGTCAATATTTAGATTTGAGAACTTCAAATTTTAGCCTAATTTGACCATTTTATCTCCTAATATGGGTATGTAATAATGAATAATCCTATTAGCTGCATCAAAAGGTTACTACACAATACAATATAATCATGGATAATTATAAGTGTAGATGGTAAACCATTTATATAATACAATGCAATTGTATGCATCAATACAATGGCATAGCAGGAAATGTATGAGAAGAAATCACAACTGTCATGGGGCTGATGTACACATTTATCGAGCTAAAGCTATAATATAGAACCCAAGGGTGTTGCTGGCCATGTACTCAAATATCTTAAGTCATTGCAAAGCATAATCAGAAGTATCTCGAGGTATCACAGCCTTACAATGAAGTGTCTCAAGGCATTGCAAGCCATAACAACCTATCTGAATTTATATATATATATATATAGACATCTCAAATGGTGCAAATGTAATGAGATGCATGCATAACAATGCAACCAGTCATATATAAGATTTGTGCATACCTACGCACATAGTCAAGTATTAAATATGCGTATACCAATGCAAAACAATTGAGAATATGATCAGTGCATACTAATGCACCTGGCCCAGTATAAGATGTGTGAATGCCAATCAACTACTCAGTTAAGAGATATGTGCATATCAATGAATCTAGTAAAGATAGAATATGTACAATAGCCATCAAATCAAACAGTTATACCATATATATAAACCATTATGACAAGATCATCACTATTACATATTATCACTAGCTCACTAATAACTGAGATGTCAATGAAATAGTTCCACATGAACCCTCAATAGGCTTATAACTCTCAAATTTATCGCATTTATCATCAATTAGTCACAACATTATCCAAAGGTTATCTCAAGTATTATATTATCATAATAATATCCAAATTATCTTAAATCACATAATTTAATCTCATTTAATCAATGGCATTGTCATTTATTCAATATTTGACGTCACTTATATCATAATCCCATCAAGTTCAATCATATCATGTCGTAGGCTTATTATATAATATACATCAAACAATTATCACATGAAAATATTCAGTAACTCAAATCCAGTCCCAATAAGGATAGCCGAACCTGCCTCGGTGTAGAAATGCACTTGGACAAGCTTTCAATCAACTCAAACCTCCAAACAATCCTCAGATCAATCAATCACTATTAAAATTAGGTACGATATACCAAAAGATGCATTTTGATACCCATATTTGCATTAATTAGGCGTAGAGGCAAAATTATCAAAATTAAAGATAAAATTTAAAGTTCCCAAATGATAAAATTGCCTTCAAAAGCAAGTTCTATACGAAACATGGAGTATGTAGGTGAAAATCTCACTAAAACTAAATTGAAGGAGAAATCACATTTCAAAGTTGTGAAATCAAAAACCAAAAATCCCCAATTTTGGACATTCAAAATCATGAAAATTAAGTCAAAACCAAGATCAGACTCATGAAAATTGATTAATAATATGTTAGAAACAATAACCTAATGAAAACCTTTAAAACTCTTCCATCAAAATCACCCCAATAGCTTGACATGTTCAAAAATGGAGTACAAATAGTGATTCTTATGTTTTAAAGCTATTTAAGAAAAATGTACTCCTAGAATGCTGGTGGGGTTTCGTGAATGCAAAGGGGTAATAGTCCAACATTGCTCCACAAATGCGAAGCCCTTGTATGTGAACTCAGATAAGGAAAAGGTGTTTCTCCGTGAATGCAGTGCCTCGATATGTTGTCAAAATAAAGCATCTTTGATGCTTAAAACTTAGATTTTTGTGAGTTATTGATGCAACATTTATGATTTTTATATGTTTTTGGTGTTTAGTTTGCAGGAAAGCAGGTTTACATGATTTTTGGGGCAAATTTGTAGACACTTCTAGTTTTTGATAGTTTACGGGACCCACTACGAGTCGTAGAGAATTCTACAAGTCGTAGACTGGGTTTTGTGAAGATTTCCAATGAAAGATGAGATTTAAACTTCATCTATATGAGACCTCTACATGAGTCATATAGAGTGGTTTCATGAAAGATTCCAGTGAAGGACCACTTGATGTAGATAAAGTCTACGAGAGTACAATATGAGTCATGAATTTGTATAAGACTCGTAAAGTGGATCCATAATAGTGAAGTCCAAGATCTCAAAAACTGAATACGAGACCCCGATTATGATTCCTGATTCAGTTTACGAGTCATAAATGCCTATTGTAGAAAGACGCTAGATGCTTTTTCTATTATTTTTAAGGACATATTTGTAAATACTATAAATAGTAATTTTTACATTAATTTTGAGGAGAGTACAGTAAAGAATGTCATCAGAAAAGTAATTTTAGGTTTTTTACTTGGAGATTTCAATTTTGGAGGAGAATACACTTGTAGATTTATTGTATCTTCAAATCCTATGATTCCCAATTTATTTTGGATTTTCTTGTTCTTCAACTCAATTGGGTAAGTGAATAGTTATGTTTTCTCAATTGATGATTTCTCTATCCACCCATATCATGAGAAGCTAATTCCACAACTTAGGTTTATGGGAACCATAAATATCTAACTAAAGAAACCCGGATAATTTATAATTCTTGGAATTGGTATTTATATGTATTAATGAATTCTCTTAGTTTTGCATGTTTTTTAGTGGTGTCCAACATAAGAACATTCCTAGTTTTACCTTCCCAATCCCGGTGATAATGAATAGGAAAAGAGATTGATTAACAGGATTCAATGATGTGTTCTCGTCTAATCAACAAAACTAGACCAAGGGGAGGTTCACTGGAACTATAGATAATGGTTAGTATTGCACACTATGGAGATGGGCCATATCACATAGCGAAATTTATCTCTCACCTTTGACTAAGGGGCTTGGTGAATTTAAATTATTGTACTATGTGTTATACTATAGTCGAGAATTGAGTTATCCAGGGATATTGAGTTGCTAAACATGGGGAACACAATTCACAAGTTTCTCTCCATTATTGATCTTGTGTTGCTTTAGTTAGTTTTAATTTATTCTCTTGTTGAACATTGGAAACGTCCCCCCCTCGGGGAATTAAGTTATTAATTACTTGAATTGCGAATTGGTGAATTCGTTGTGAGTCTCCATATTCTTTGTGGGACTCGACCCTAACCATGGTTAGGTTTATTATTTAATAACAACCACGTTATCGTCCAAAAGAGAGTTGTAACCAGGGCGTGATAAAAGATTATGGCGTCGTTACTGGGGAGTACGACTAGACATAATTGAATTCACTAGTAATTGTAATTCAAGTGTTAATCCTTAGTTCCCTTGTATTTCACTTTTGTTTTAGTTTTTGTTTCTTTAAAGGGTATACTAGTATTGCATGGCTAACACTATGAGTCAAGGCAGTCCCTTAGCTCCACTTACTCTAGAGATCCAATCTAACAACCCATCTTCATATGGAAGTATTACATCAGCAAAACAGAAGAGAGATGTTGGCTATATAAGTAAAGGACTACTCTATATAATATGAGGTGCCTTTTGGGATGATCCAAAGGGACAAATCCATGATAGGGTATTCCCAAGAGCGAACAATACTTCACAGTATTGGCCGAGGAAAGATACATCTTGTATCAAAGTCACTTTTGTATCAGTCTTATAGATGTGGGTTAGAGTAACTAAGTTTAGGTGAATCCCCTTGATTGGGCAAACCTCAGTACTGAGTCTAGGCAAATCCCATGTGGCGGGGCAAACCTCCACGACGATCCTGAGTCCATAGAGGGGTTGTATCTAACAACCCATCTTGAGATGAGAAGTCCCACATTGGCAAAACACAAGAGAGATGTTGGGTATATAAGTAAATAACTGGTCTATCTACTATTAGGTGCCTTTTTGGGTGAGCCTAAAGGGACAAATCTATGATGGGCTACGCCTAAAAGTTGACGTCACTTCATAGTATTGGGCCAGGTCCTTGTATCTAAAGAATTACAAGAAGAATGGCTCAAGAAAAAGCTAATATCACATGTAATGTAGCCTTGAATCAGAATGTTAATGATGATGATAGGAATCAAAACCCACCTCCTTAAGAGAATATTCCACAGCATTGGTATTTCAATTATAATGCTTACCGGTGGAATCAAAATATGTTGAAACCTATGGCTATGGATGTGACAGGGGCTATTGTGTTGCCACAACAACCAGCTGACACAAAGTTCATAGTTTCTAGTGGGTTGCTTTAAATGTTTCAAAACTATGGATTATTTGCTGGCCTACCATTACAGGAACCACATAACCATTTGCACAATGTGGCATTACTTTGTAAGAGTGTGATAGGGACAAAAATTCTTTCTATAGATGTCACCACACAAACCTTGGGCCAAAACATGACCGACGAATGGGGAACCCGAAGGAACCCCAAACAAGCCTCATAACATATCATACACATCCTTGGTTTCAGAAGAAATAATAAATGGCAATTAAAGCTAAGTACAATTAATAGGAATTGGGACTAAGGGTAAACTTCCATATCATAAACACCAAGAAACAAGACAGTCAAGCAAAATAGCATAGATGCATAACATGTCCAACAACACCTCTAAACAAAGATACTTCGTTGGGGCCAAGAAAAGTAACCGGGCTCACCTTCGTAGTAAAAGTATACCTAAAGGAAAGATAGTTTTAACAAATATAAAGAGATCATAAGTAATGTCCCGGAATGGAGGAATCACCAACAAGATTGAGTGAAACTGTACTAGCCACATGGGTGGAGATGCATAAGCGGGACTTCGGTTCCTAAATGGTGACATCATATAGGCATAGAGTATGCATTAGTACGTTGGAATGTACTAACTACGTGGTATGCAATGCAATAAGAGATAGGCAACATAATCAAAATGCATAATCATGAGCAGTAGATAGCATAATAAAAATATAAAATGCATGAACAACGCTTGTAGTAAAACATGTTTGAAATAACCATACATACATATCTCATTTAACATAATAAGATGAAATGCTTAGATCATCCAAATACATTATACTAGAGGGTGAAGAATATAACATAGGTCATAACCCCTTCTAGTAGATAATGGGTAGCACATGATGGTAAAGAGATAGCATGGTTCATAGCCCCTACATGTAGACAAGGGATAATGAGTATCGCATAAGGTTAGGGAGGTAACATAAGTCATAACCTTGTATGTGTTCATATGAGGGTGAGACATACATAGTTCATAACCCCTTCATATGAGTATATTGCATAACCCAAATCATACACGAGTGTAAGGAGTACATCATAATTCATAAACCCTACGTACAGAAATAGGTAAGTGAGAAGCACATGAGGATAAGATAGTATATGTTGTAACCCTAAGATGTATATATATTGCATAACCTCAAACCATATACGAGGGTAACCAGTTCCATATTCCATAACCCCTAAGTGTGGATTTAAGTAAACGAGTATTATTGGTTCATACATGAGAGTAAGGTGTTCAACATAGTTTATAACCTTTACATGTTGGAACTGGCCTTGCACTAGAGGATAAAGCATATAATGTAGTTCATAACCCCTTCTCATAGTTGACAAGAGCATAAACCTTAGCATAAGCACCCAGTAGCTCATCAACAATTATCAAGAACTTAACAACATGAGAGCCCAACAATTCACTTGAAATACTATAGGATATTTACATAATTTAAACACACATATATACATTACATTCATCATCATTTCATCATAGTATAGTTACTCAACTCATGAGACATGCATATGACCTTCAATTTCTCAAGAAACCATAACCGAACATTTTATCAAACACTTAGAGGGTGTGTAGTGCTAGTGTAAAACTATACAATTTAAGAGTGAAATCATGCTAGAAAATACAATATCTTCAATAAATACTTGGTAACACCCTCAAACAATATACATCAAAGCCCTTCATCAAATCTTATAATACACCTTAGTTTCATAACTCAAATCATAGCAAAATAGTCACACTTTCATAAACCCCAACATAAAATGCAATGATTTTCATAGCAAAAATGACACAGGATTAAATCATTGGTAAATAATGCAACTATGAGTAAAACGAAGTGTGGGTATCATGGGTGAAGGGAGCCCATGAAAGCAACCCACATACCATAGCTTTAGAGATGAATTTGATGAAGATTGGAGATAGAGACTTGAAGCTTGAGTGCAATCCTTAAGATCTAAAAAGGGTTTTGAGAGTTGAAATTAGGAGGTGAAATATTGGCTGTATTTGAGTGAGTATTGGGGAATGTTTACAATGATATGAGGGTGAAAAATGGCTAAGTATAGGTATATTCACATTAGGGACACTTAGGCCCAAGATTTAAAATCCTTGGATCGCATGAAAAATAACTGCGCAGAATTTACACAAGTCCGTGTTGAAGACCTATCGTGGAGACTGAATTTACACATGTACATGATGGAGGCGTGTCATGGTACCATAGCGAATAGACACTGGATAAGCAAATTACGAAAATTGAAATTGCAACTCGTTTGCTCTTAAATTGGGTTTATACCCATTTTCCACTCAAATTGACCCCCTGATCAAGAATATGATGTTGTACATGGATTTTGAGATATATGGAAATTATGATTCCGACACTTCCGAGTCACATTTTTAGGCAATTTTTTAGGGTTGTTACAATATCTCCCCCTTGGGAAGATTCGTCCCCGAATGTAAAAGTAACGTATATGAGAAGAGCACTCATGAAAAAATTAGCTCCAACAAGAATGTAACAATACATTTAGAATACCACTTTCAAAACATCAACATAAGTGTCAAAAGTCATCATAAACTTGCTAACATAAACATAGATGCGTGCAAATGACATACAGACTGAAATATAAGGCTTGGGATCATTAAAGACTTTACACATTATTTTAAGCTTGATAGAATAAAATAGATAAGGTTATTGCTTTTCCATGCCCGATCCTCGAGAGACACATTCGACTTGACGAACCTCCCAAAGAGCCTTAAAAAACACCAGATCCTTATCAATAAAGTCCTTCCACCCTATCCAATACCTCCATTGGAACCTCTTCCTAAGTCAACTTATCCTCCATAATACCACAACCTCAAGGGGTTCTATAGCACTAGAGTCGTCAACCCATCCCCTCAACCTAGAAGCATGAAGAGCTGGGTAAAACATCACCATACCCATAGGTAAGTCCCATTTGTATGAAACCTTACCAATCATCCTCTACACTATAGAAGGACTTACTACCAAAATTCATTTGTCAACATTAACCATACCTAGTCCACTTGGGACCATGAACCACCATCTCCCCCTTGGGAGATATCCTCGACTCAATCATCCCTTACCAAAATCTCCAATTCTATCAAGAAGGAAACTAAAGCCTTATTTTACTAGACCCCTTAACAATAGTAGGTTTGAAACCATCAAATCCCTTAAAGTACCACTCTCAACCTCACCCAACCTATTTAACCGGTGAACTCCTCCAACTACCTTCTTGTCACCCAAGGGTTACAACTTTCCATAATTAACAAGCAGCCTCACCTCCTTCAAATTCACAAGTCACCCTCAAACGATTCACAAGTTCTTTCTCTCTTTTGCAAACATTCCACACATCATCACCATGGACAACCACAATCATAACAAGGTAGGGATTAATGACTCTATTCATGAGACCTATAGACATTACCAATGCAGAGGTCAAACCAAGAGACACCACCCCCTAAATTCAACATATTGGAAAGGACATTCAATAGCTCATTGGTCACCAGAAACAACTCAATAGAAGTAACTTAGGCTCAACACCCCTAACTCTTACAAGATGATAAATGCAATCCCTTAGAGATCAATTGCACCTAAAACAGGAGATGGACTTACCACCTTCACTACCACTCAAAGACGGGTATTAGGGAATTGGAATCTAAATCTATGGCCCCTAGAATCAATGGAGAAACAACATCATATAATCAATCCATTCCAAGTATAATCATCAAAATTTCACCACATCTAATCCTACAAAGCCATAAGTCAACTAAATGCAACATGACCGTGAAACAATTTCCATAGACATTTCTGACAACAAAAAGGAAACTTCAGCATACTGGTAGCAACATTAGGCGCCTAATATCCTCCTTGGAAGAGCATAGAAGTGATTACGTCTTAGAGTACTTCCTTGATCAATATACCCACCTTGGGCCTCTTGATTCACATAACCACCATGACCTTGATGACGACCCTCCTTGCCCTTGTTCCGAACATAAGGACAATCAATAACATTGTGACCTTCTTTCCTAAACTCGTAACACACTCTTGAATCCTTTAAGCATTTACCATGATGATGCCTTTCACATTTTGGGCATTTTGGAAAACTCATTCCTCTCCTCCTTAGAACCTTGGTCTAGCCATTCCTTTCATAGCAAGCCTCTTGTTTGGAGCACTAGAAGACCCTTGGCCTTGAAACTTGATACCTTGTTGGAACTAGTCATCCTCAAACCCAACCCTCTTGGACTCTCCACTCCTCTTCTTCCTATGCTTTTCACCCTCAAGTTATTCGGCATAAATCATGAGGCAGGACAAATCCATATCATTAATCAACATAGTGGACTGGCATTCTTCATTCACCAAGTTGGAGACACCTATCATGAACTTGTTCATCATAGCCCTTAGGTTGGCAACCAAGTGAGGAGCATAATTAGAGAATTGGTGGAACTTGAGGGCATACACCCTCACTCTCGTTGACGCTAGTCTCAAATTCATGAATTCTTCCAATTTGGCTTCCCTAAACTCAAGAGGAAAGAACCGACTAAGAAAGGACGCCTTAAACACTTCCCATAGAACCACATTGTTGACTCCGTTCTCCTCCCTCCATTGACCATACCATGTTTGTGCTAAACTTTTGAGTTGGTAGGATGCAAACTCCACCTTATCTTCTGATCTAACACCCATGATGGCCAATACCTTATAAGTATCATCAATAAACTCTTATGGATCTTCATCCACCCTTGACTCGTGGAACTCTTGTAGGCTTAACCTGATGAAGTCTCTCACTCGAGACACTGGTGTAGGAGCATGGGTGGCTTGGGCCCATTGATTGGCTTGGTTGGCCATAACTTGTGCACGCAAGGTGAGAGCCTCTCGAAGCTTTCCATTAGCCTGCAGTCCCTTGGGAGCGCGACCTCTTCTTCCTCTTGTGTTAGGCATGATTAAATAGCATGGAAAAGAGTAATCATTAGGGGAGGAAAGCTTACTTCAACTCTAAGCATGACGTAGAACATGAAGAAGGGAAACAATTCCAAAAACATCTCCAAGCCTCTTACTCATAGTTATGGTGCACAATACAACCATGAATAAGACTCTAATTGAGGCGGTGTGTTAGAATCCAAGGATCTAACAACCTAGTGGTTTAATACCATCTTTTTCATGACCTATGTTTATGGCCTAGATGTGACCAACGAATGGGGAACCCAAAGGAACCGTAAACAAGCCTCATAGCATATAATTACACATCCTTGGTCACATAAAAAATAAAATGACAATCAGAGATAAGCATAATCATGGGGAATTTTGACTACGGGTAAACTTCAATATCATACATATCAAGAAACAAGAGAGTAAAGACTCGTTGCGTAGATACAGAACATGTCCAACAACACCTCTAAACATAAATACTTAGCAGGGGCCGAGCATGCAACTAGGCTCACCCTCGTAGTCAAAGTATACCTAAAAGAAAGATAGTTTTAATACATAGCAAAATGATGATAAGTGACGTCCCCGAAATGGAGGACTCACTTACATGCTTGAGCGAAACCATACTAGCCACGTGGGTGGAGATGCTCAAGCAGGGCTTCAGTTCCGACATAGTGAAATTATGTAGGCATAGAGTATGCATTAGTATATTTGAATGTAATAAGTATGTGGGATGCATTGCAACAAGAGATAGACAACATAATCAAAATGCATAATCATGAGCAATAGATAGGATAATAGAAATATGGCATGCATGAATAATGCTAGTAGTAAAACATGCGTGAAAATAAGAATACTTACATAGCTCATTTAACATACTAAGGTGACATGATTAGATCATCCAAATACCTTGTACTATTGGTTGAGGAATATAGCATAGGTCATAACCCCTTCTAGTAGGTAATGGGTAGTACATAAGGATAAAGAGATAGCGTAGTTCATAACCCCCACATGTAGACAAGAGAAGTAGCAGATGAGGTTAGGGAGGTAACATAGGTCATAACCCCTGAATATGTGCATATGAGGGTGAGACATATCACATAGTTCACAACCCCTTCATATGAGTATATTGCATAACCCAAAATCATACACGAGGGTAAGGAGTACATCATAGTTCATAACCCCTATGTATAAAAATGAATAAGTGAGTAGCACATGAAGGTAAGGTACTATAATTCATAACCCCAACATGTGTATATATTGCTTAACCTCAAACAATAAATGAGGTTAAGGTGTTCAACATAGATCATAACCCTTTCATGTAGGAATTAGGCTTGCACTAGAGAGTAAAACATATAGCATAGTTCATAACCCCTTCTAGTAGGATTCACAATTGACTAGAGCATAAATGTAAGCATAAGGACCCAATAGCTCATCAACAATTCCTATGAACATAATAATATAAGAGCCCAACAATTCACTTGCAATATTATAAGAGCTTCATATAATTTAAACACACATATATACATTCTTTTCATCATTATTTCATCAACACTTCATCATCATATTGTTATTGAACTCATAAAACATGCATAGGACCTTCAATTCCTCAAGAAACCATAACCGGACATTTTATCAAACACTAGTGTAAAACAATGAAATTCAAGAGTGAAATCATGCTAAAAAATTAAATGTAAAACTTTCAATAAATACTTGGTAGCACCCTCAAGTAATATACATCAAAACTCTTCATTAAATATTACCATAGACCTTGGTTTCATAACTCAAAACATAGCAAAACAGTCACAATTTAGTAAACCCCAACATAGTATGAAGTGATTTGAATAACAAATATGATCCATGAGTAGATCATCCTTAAATCATGCAAGTTTACATAAAAAGAAGCTTGGGTATCATGGGTGAAGGGAACACATGAAAGAAACCCACATACCTTAGTTTCAAAGATGAACTTGATGAAGAGCTATAGCTTGATTGAAAATCTTATGATCTGGAACGAGTTTTAGGACTTGAATTTAGGATGTGAATTAATGGCTAAGTGTTTGAGTGATTATTGGGAAATATTTAGAATGATATGAGGGTGAAAAATGGCTAAATATAGGTATATTCACATTACGGACTTGTAATGGATGCTGAAATTATGCATGTCAATGATGAAGGTACATCACGGTACCATTGGGACAGACACTAGATAAGCAATGCAAAATTGAAATTGCTAATCGTTTTCTCTTAAATCGGGTTTAGGCCGATTTTCCACTCAAAATGATCCTCTAAGAAAGAATATGAAGTCGGATTTCCAATATTACACATGATTTTTGAGATATATGAAAATTATGATCCAAACACTTCCAAGGAACATTTTTTTGGTCAAATTTTAGGGTTGTTACAATGCATTTTGTGGATATTTATGTTTTCCCATTATCTCTTACGAGTAATACTTCTTATGGCTATCTGAGCTCCTACAGAGTTTAATCACTTATCGGGCAGAATTCCAGAATGCTTTTTCAGAGAGGTACTTCCCTAGATCAAAGAAGCTCAAGTTAAAGGATCAGATGAAAAGCTTTGAGCAACTTCCTGGTGATCCGATTATCAGTATATGAGAGTGGTTTACTAAGTGTTTGATGAGCACTCCTAACCACAAGATAGTTGATGATGCCTTGGTGGAATTCTTCTACCATGCCCTTGATGAGAATAGTTAATCCTGTGCCAACACCATTATGGGGGACATATTATTAGATCAACCATTTGCAAGGATTGTCGAATGTATGGAACAAGTGGTCAAGACGAATCATGCATGGGGAAAATGGGACACAACTTATATAAGGAGTTCATGTGCTGTTAATATTGGTTCAGAGCAAGCCAAGATTAATGTGGAGATTATGCAGCAGCTTGCTTAACTTCGTACAAGCATGGATATTGTGATGATGCAGCACCAGGAAAGAGTACATGTATTAGTTCATTAACCTCCACGTATAACCATGTTTGAGAAGTCTTATTTTGAGAAGGATACTTGCTTTGTGAATGATCAGACTGTGGGTTTCTGGGCCAATGCCAAAGTGTCCAATCATGACTATTTTTGCTAAGGTCAAGGAAATCAAGGTTGGAACTATGGTAGAGCCGGAGCTTATAGAGACAACCGAGGTGGTTATTATAGAAGAATAGAGGTCCTAAGGAAGATTAGGGTCGAAGAAATGGTTTTAGAAATGGTGCATATGTGCCACCGCATAACCGAGATGTCCAACAACAATTCTGGAATTAAGAAGATGTTTGACTTTTTGTTCAAGTAGGTCGAGATAAAAGATGAAACTCTACTGGGAATGAAATCTAATTTTCTAGCATTATCAAAAGATAGAGTCTCATTCTATGGCTATTAAATAGCTTGAGCAACAGTTCTGTCAAGTGTTAACTCAGTTCAATCAGCGTCAAAAGAATACATTGCCTAGTAACACAGTTAAAAATCAAAAGCATGAAAGGCAATGTATGGCGGTTACTACTAGAGTTGGCGAGAGTACTATTGATCATCCTATGCCAGTTGAGGTTGAAGTTCTTGAGAAGATAGTTCCATAAAAGGACGTGCTTAAAGGAGATGATTGTGTCAAAGATGGGGTGAGTGAGTGAAGTTTACGCTCCAAAAGTAAAGTAGTCGCTATCAAGTATAAACCTAACTAGTGGCTAGGGTCGAATCCACAGGGAATATGGGGTTTGACCAAACTAACTCACCAACAATCATTTCAAGTATCAATAGACTATATGCTTTAGAATGGGGGGGGGAGGAGGTTTGCAAATTTGAATGAAATAAATACCAAAAAAACTATACTAATAATTACAAAGAGACAATCAATTTGAGTACCAACTTGAGAAATGTGTTCCCCATGATTCACTAACTCAAATACCCCAGATAACATAACCTTAATTGAGACATTGCATGTCGGATGATAACTTAGGTTCTTTCAGCTCTCATAAAGGTGAAGGTCGAACTTCACTATTTTGCTTAGTTGGAAACCATGGCGTTCCAAATAACCATAATCCGTTCTCCCAGTCAACCTCTCCTTGGTCAAGTTTGGTTGATTAGATGAGAACACATCTATTGAATCTTGCCATCCATTTCCTTTTCCTATTCATTAGTACCTTGGCCGAGATCATAACACTAGGTGGGGTTTGGTGTTGGCTACCACCAAACAAGAAGAATTCCAAAGGAAAATGGATAATACATGCAAATACCTAAGCAACGAAATGCAGATAATCTGGATTATTAGAAGCTAGCTACTCATGGGTCCCACAACCCCAAGTTGTGGGGGTTTAGCTACTCATATGTATGGCAAAATCACAAGCAACGAATATAATAAACATTGTTTAAAAATTACCTAAAGAAAATGAAGAACAAACCACCTTGATGTTAAAATCACAAGCTTCAATAATGGAGTTAAATAACAAGTGATTTCAAATACCCAAATTGGGTCTTCAAAGTAAGACCATATGTATCTACACTAAACCCTAGACAAAGCACCCTACACTATTCACTCTATAGTCTCTACAAACTGATCTGAATAATAATGATGATGACTTTTAAACCCTAACTTAAACTATTTTATAAAGGACCTAAAAATAAATAAGAAAAATTGGTCGATAGCGGTTACGTTTCATAGGTACTACTCATAGGGTGACGTACGAGTCATAATTGGACTTTCGTAGTCAGTACTTGTCATTTGGATTTAACTACTACGGTCCATATTACATGATGTGATCTAGTCCACGACTCGTACCCTAGAATCATATGACTGAACTTCAATTTCTTAGATTTTGATTTTTTGAAGTTGTTACTCACTACGGTCATCCCATATGACTCATAGTTTGGGCTATGACTCATAATGTGCCTCGTTGGTCAAATTTACTCAAAATATGCTACTTTTCCCAAAGATTAAGCAAACTTGTATTTTCTACAAAAACAAAAACACAAAACACATAAAAATCATAAAAAGTCATATTAAGAACTTGCAAAATCTCTTATTTTAGGCATAAAATGTGTTTTATTTTGACATCACATCAACACCCTCAACTTAGAATTGTTGCTTGTCCTCAAGCAATGATTCGATCTAAATAGACAATGAGTAATACACAACAATCATTTGATGGCATATACTTTTCTCAATTTCATCTCAGGTACCCAAACAAGCATTTTCAAAACTTGATTGTATGTCTACCAAACAAACCAAGGCATAATGATGCATTTGACCGTTCAACTATGACAAGTTAAGGAGTATCAACAATTCACAATCATTGTACAAGTCATATGCTAACCATGCAGTACAAATGCCATCGCAGAAAAGAAGTCCTTTAATTTCACTTAATCAAAAATCAAAGATGATTTAGGGACTGTACAAGCATACTCACTCTCAAAAAATGTAATTCGTGCATGATAACCAATACCATAGGCTTGCCCATATACTCATACTTCGGACCGTTGACTAGTTGGATCAGGATCACATTAGGAATTCATAGGCTTGTAATGTAGGCTCACAGGGCTTTGGTAAGGTAATTTTGGGTAATTAGTGACTAAAGCCATCCTTGAACCATGTTTTTCAACATTTTTACCTTAATAACTCTACCATTTTAACTTTGTCCTCCCCTATTCTTCATTTTTAAGCTTTTTTCGAGTACTTTCTTTTCATTTTTAAGTTTGTTCCTCATTTAAGAATTCATTTAGCTATTCTTTTCATTCCAAGGTAACTTTTCTTCTTTTCTCTCACCCAACACATGATTTTCCGTTCTTTCTTTCATTTCCAACTAATCACCTTATTTTTGCTACTATACCACAACATTAGCCACCCTCAACTTAGGTTGTTAGCCTGAGGTGAAGTATACCATATCCATTCCCTAAACCAACACTACTTTGGTACCCACCCTCTACTTGGGCCTCTTGCCTTAATCAAGGTTCACATGTCAAAGGACAAACTAGGGACAACATCAAAGTGTTTCACTAGGCAAGGTTAAGCTAGTAAGGTGTCAAGAAAGAAATAGTACATGTAAAGCTCAAACATTTGGAACAAGTAGTAAACTCTTTCATTTGAAGAGTCATTTAGTCAAAAGTGGACTAATTTAAAGAACAATAGCCTAAGATCACTTCCTAATCAACAAAAACTTCAGTCTAACTCAGAGTAGCAGGGCATGTTCGAAATTAATATATAATGCATCAATATGACAAAATTAGCTCATACACGAATGGCATTGCATGCATAATCAATATAGACTCGTAGATCATGCTTCAAGCATCAACTTGTCTTCACTTCATCAGACCAAACATTGCTGACACGATATCATTCAGGATTGCAATAGTAACCAACAATCCAACAAATTTTGTGGGTCCACATTTTCAACACATTCAATAAAATCATTCAAAAGTATATACATGCCAAAAGTTGTACTCGTCATATATCCACAAATTATCTACAACACCTAAACATGCTGATTCAACAAAAAAGTGAAATCATCCATAAGGAAAAAGAAACACGACAAGAAAATCTTGGGATATCAAATAGGATAGTCATGGACTAAAAGCTACTCAAACTTCACCCAAGACCATAACTTCCCAAAACCCAGCAAAAATGATAATATGACCTCAATGTAGATATATATACTAAAACCAAACAAAAACATATCATCCAAATATTAATAAAAACCAAATTATCCAAAAACAACAACAAAAACAGAGTACCTAGAAATAGTAGCAAGAACAAAGTATCCAAAAGTACTAAGCATAGGGGTCAAAAGTAGCCAATAAATAGTGCTCTAGTACTAGCATCAGTCTAGTCCTAGGGCTCTCTCTCCTCCTGGTAGTATGGGCTACACCTAAATATGAGGTATAAACTCAATGTAATCTCTACGGCTCCCGAGCCTACCTCTGCTACTCTATCCGTATAGACTCTCTCATTACCAGGTTATAAATCTGCTCCTCTAGCTCCGCCTCCTCCTAGTAGTCATCTATCTCTTCTGGGCCAACTCTACATCATCACCCTCTAAAGGCCTCTGTCTGAGACCACTTGCGCGATCTTCAAATAGATAAATAAAGTCCTCACCCTAAGGTGCCTCCTCTTGGGCTTCTATTGGGACTGCTATCGGGGCTGCTAATGATATCATCACGTTGGCCTTGAACTTGGCCAACTCCTACTATATGGCAGCCAAATGTGCATGACAAGCTCCCTTAAGCCTCTTCTGGACCTTGGCCTCGAAAGCGTACCAAAGCCTTAAATGCAAAATAGACATAATAAGTAATTCTGTAGAAGTAATCTGAGAAACAGAATGCTCTGGTATAGGTGCCACCATGGGGGGCATCACCTTAGCATCAACTATTGGGGACTGCTCTGGTGCAGCTGGAGTAGAGGTAGTAGGAACTAGAGTCAACTCTTCAGTAACTTGTTCAAGAAGAAATGTGTCAGGCATGAGAGAAGGAACTGCTCTCTTGAAGGCCACAGAATTCTCATCAGCCTTGATTAGGCTGGGATCTATAGTGTGAAGGGCCTCGACGTGTGGGTCTATGTGAAGAAGGACACACACTCTGACCTCAATGCATAGTTTGTCTATCAAGATAGGGAATGAAAATGAGGTATTCATTTGGAGCACGGACGCATGAATCTGCTTATCAATGACAGACGCCCAGTTGATCTCAAACCCAGCGAAAATAGTGGCTAGTAACACAGCTTGCTCTAAGGTGAAGACATTATCTGTAAATGTGGGCCCAATGCGTGACCAAATAGTGGCCCACATGAATTTATCTGGAAAGGATAGATGGGACTTGACTATAGGCTCGGCATAGTTGATGAGCCATACAGGCTCAGCATTACCCTTTACTGTCTAGCTTTCCACCCATCTGAGGGGCTCCGTCCTGAAATCAATATTCTTCCCAATAACTTCACACCTCATTTATCTATCTTGCTGTCTTACTTGGCTATGTACTGTGACACCCTATAGTTAGGCCCGAATTGAATCCATTGAATAGTTTCTTCGGAGATATCTACCCTTTGACCTTGAACCAAGACCCTAGGTAACTTGGGCTAATCCATAGCCTTCTTCCCCTTAGGAAGATATCAGATAATGGTAGCAACATATGCGACATAGAACTATTTGGCCATAAGTGGGGCATACTTGCCCACCTGCTTTGATAAACACTGCATCCCGTGTCAATCAATATCGACCTCAAGTTCAGGAAATCAACTCAATACTGAGTCATGAAACTGTCTGACAAGTTTTCCCTATCCCTTTGTCTCTAGGCCCTTTTCATGTATCTCCTACACACCCTCGATTCCCAATCGGTGATAATAAGGATCAACAGTTGAGATTGATGGGGCAATTTAGGATTGGGCCTCCTGCTGTGTCTGTGGTGCCTCTTGAGAATCTGACTCCATATGTGTAGGAGCCATTTGTGGTCATCTTCATTTACCTCCTCTTCTGATTGGAAGGGCTCTTAATTACCATGGGAGCATATGCAGCCCTAGCCATTTTCATGGGCACATGTGCATTAGGATCAATCCAGACCTTATCGACCTTATCTGATCGCTCAGTTTGCTCCATATCTGAGGCCTTGTCAATCTACTTCCAATGGCAAATAAAATTTCTATCTTTTGGAGGCATTGTACTTGAAATTCATACCACAAACCACTAATGAGCACCCAAGTGTCAACTTAATTAGCAAAGAAACAAAAAGAACAAAAAGATAGAAAAACAACAAAAAACATCAACATTGCACTAGCTGCATGTTACAGGTATGAGGCACAGGTACAACTCATAGGATGACTTTCGAGTCATACTATGGCCTCGTAGTACAAAGGTTCCTAAGAAAAAATCAAACTTGAAACATGTACGAGGCACAGGTACGACTCGTAGTAGAGACTACGAAACATAGGTTGGCTCATACCGATTTCTAGTAACATCTTTAAACACAAGGCATGTTCATGAGGCCCCCATTACTGTTTGTAATGACCTACGACCTATAGATGGGTCTTGTATGGCAAGTGTTAAAGGACTAGAGGTAATTGTTACTCCCTACGAGGGGCCATTATGACTTATAGGTGCTTCTATGAGTCATAGGTAGACCACGTAACAGGGAATATCCGACACCTGTGGTGTCTTCAACACAATTACATGAACCACAACAAAACAATCGAGGATTTCAAACAACAATCGGAGAAATTTTTCAATCTATATAACAGGAACAACAATATACCATGACTCTTAATCATGACAATTCAATTTGAAACCCAATCAAGCAACAAGCAATTTCCTAACACTTTCAAGAATTTCTAAAGATCATCAATCCCAGAACTTACAACAATGGTAATAACACTCAAACAATGAAGTTCAAAGGGTTGGATGCACAATCATGTAAGGAGTTTCTCAAATGACCTTTTTCAACCCAAAAAAACATAACCACAACATAATTTCAATCCCACCATGAATCTAACAGTTAACCAAGCAATACATTTTCATTTCATACACATGATTAATACTAAATATGGCAAGATATCATCATTACA
>JAOTQR010103035.1:0-28271 GCA_025774065.1 Solanum ossicruentum | reverse complement strand
AGAAATAGGTTGAGTGCCTGGAAGTAAGTCAATACCAAAATCTATTTCTCGTTCAGGAGGTAAGCCTGGAAGTTCTTTAAGGAATACATCGACAAATTCATTCACTACTGGAACTGACTGAAGAGCTGGTAATTCTTCCTCCATATCCCTCACTATAACTAGATGACATATATATCCCTTGGATATTATCTTTCTTGCCTTAAAATAAGAGATAAACTTACCCTTTAGCACCCCAACATTGCCTAACCTCAAATTCCACCATTTCTAACACAATTAGGTCGGCTAATGTGTCACAATCACAAATAGTTACTACACAGTCATAATAAACCCTTCTAGCCATAAAAGACTCAACGGTTGGTGTTGGACTGAGTATACCACTTGTTGACCAAGACTTGAAGGGATTCCTGTTGGTCGTCAAGTTTACCAGTAATCTCAAACCATCTGAAGAATTCGATGTCACACTTCAAACGCTTCATGTCTGAGACCCACTGTTGTCCAAACAGAGCTTGCTGGCTCTTGGAGTAAGTGGCTAATTACCAATCAACCCTTATCTTATTTAGGCTTCAAGATAGGATTGGGCTATACCTTTTGGATACAGCATATCACCATTGTCGGAAGAGTCTTCTGAGCTTCCACCTTCTGCAAGGAGTCTTTTAAGCTCTTCTTCATCTTGATTTTCAATGTCAAGGAGGGCTTGTTTTAGCTTCTTCTTGAGGGCAGCCTTTGCGAATGCGGAAGATGAGGCGGGTTGAACTATTGCTTTCCCCTTGGTTGGAGTAGGGGTCTTCTGTTTGTGTACCCACCCTTTAACCATAATTTCTCGAACCAGATATCGAATTTGGAGAAAACCTGCTTCATGCTAAAAGGCTTTATAACCTGAGGAGTAGACTTTTCTGAACTAAGGACAAGTTTCTTAAGTTCAGCAAGGTAGCTGGTCCTAGACTCATCATCTTTGATGTGGTCAATGATATCAAAGAGAACACCTTTGGAATCCTCTGAGATTACGTTGACGGTGTTCGTATAGGTGCAGAACATACCATCACAGCAATCTTCTTCAGAGCTTTCTTGCTCTAACTTGCTTCCATCTGATTCATAAGCAACATTGATATTATCTTAGTCTCCGACCAGTCCCCGACTTCGAGTCTACTGTTGTAACTCGATACACATTCTCAAGGTGCCATCCTTTTTTAGTACAAATAACACTGGTGCACCCCAAGGGGACACACTAGGTCTTACAAAACCCTTCTTCAATAAGCCTTTTAGCTGGTCTTTTAATTCCTGTAATTCTGCTAGGGCCATTCTATATGGAGGGATAGAAATAGGTTGAGTGCCTGGAAGTAAGTCAATACCAAAATTTATTTCTCGTTCAGGAGGTAAGCCTGGAAGTTCTTTAGGGAACACATCGACAAATTCATTCACTACGGGAACTGACTGAAGAGCTGGTAATTCTTCCTCCATATCCCTCACTATAACTAGATGACATATATATCCCTTGAATATTATCTTTCTTGCCTTAAAATAAGAGATAAACTTACCCTTTAGCACCCCAACATTGCCTAACATCAAATTCCACCATTTCGAACACAATTATGTCTGCTAATGTGTCACAATCACAAATAGTTACTACACAGTCATAATAAACCCTTCTAGCCATAAAAGACTCAATGGTTGGTGTGGACACTTTAAATGGTTTGCTCAATAATTTGGGTGTTCTCTTCAACTTTCTAGCAACTAGTGGAGTGATGTATGATTATGTTGAACCAGGTCAACTAATGCATATATGTTATGTGAAAAAATGTACAATGTACATGTGACCATATCAGTAGAAGATTCCAAATTTTGCCGACTCCCCTGAGCATAAGTGCGATTCTGGACTCCGCTAGAGCTGGCTGCACCTCTAACACCTCTACAACGGCCCATAGGTGCTTGCTGACCCCTACCTGCTGGGGGAACTAATGATAATGATGCAACAGCTGACCCCGTAGATCATTCTATATCACCAATACATCTCCTCGGGCAATCTCTTATCATGTGCCCAAGCGCACCACACCAATAACAAACATCTGTCCCAACATGACATATAACCGAATGACTCTTTCCACACTGTTTACAAGGCTGCCTAGTAGTCATTGGTTGGCCTGCACAATAACCCATTGTTCTGGCACCTTGCCCTCCACCTTGTTGACCAAACTGATTACTTCGAGACCCTTGAAATAGCGGTGGAGTAGTGACTACAAAGTAGGAGGATGATGGCCTAGGCTGTCTATTAGAAAATCGAGTCCTAAGCTCACTTTGGGATAGTGTAAACTGTCCTGTAGATCTGGCTCTTTTGGCCTTCCACCTTTCCAATTCTAGTGTCCTTCTCCTCTGCCTCTAATCCTCCAATTTTTGTGCAAAATCCTGCATTCTTCCTATGTCCATATCTTTGTTCAAGGAAGCAATGGTACGGTCTCTGACCAGATATGTATCCAATCTATCCACAAATCGATGAACTCTATCTGCCATAGTAGCAACTACATTAGGATCATACTTGGAAAGGAAATTAAATTGAATGCTATACTCCCTCACATTCATATTCCCTTGGTGGAGGTTCAGGAAATGATCTGCATGGGCCTCTCAGATCTCTAATGGCAAGTAATGATCAAGACATGCCTCTCTGAACCTTTCCCAAATAGTTGGAGGTGCATCTATACCCTTAGATTACTTCGAAGCCTCATACCACAATATAGCCACACCCTTCAACCTATATATTGCTAACTTGACAGCTTCTGTACCACTTACGTGCATAACATCTAAACTACACTGAATTTGATCAATAAAGTCCTAGGGATCTTCATTAGGATCTGACCCAGTGAAGGCTAAGGGGTCCAAATTAAGAAAATCATGTATCCTTGTACCAGCTGCCCTATTCGTACCACCGGTACCCATAACTGGACTTTCCTTTAAACTTGGCTAGCAACTTTATGAGCCAATAGTTGGACTGCATTTCTTAGTTCCTGCACTATAGCATTGACAGGTGGTTCTGGGGATTCACTACTTCCCGATTTATCAAGAACTGGATGAGTTGGAGATGTCTATGATATAGACTTTTCTCGAACCTCATTTTGTTGTCTCACATGGCTGGGTATACCAACCACCACTTCTACTCCCTTCCTTTTACCTTTGTTCTTCCTAGTTTTTGGCATACTTGCTGTATAAAACAATTTAGGAATTAGACATAATACACCTATTATACTTAGCTCTATGGCACGATCTAAAGAATGAAAAGAAAGTAAAAACTCCTAAATGCCACGTGGCCTCCTTCTTATAAATATGGTGCGCAACATATCGATAAACAAGACTCTACATAGACACAGCCTTACAGACTCCCTAGGATAACCCGCTCTGATACCACTTCTGTCACACCCCAAAGTCCCATTAGGGCAGATTGGCACCCGTTGCAAGTAAGGCTCGGGAGAACCAAACTGTATCTATGCGCTTTGTATACATATTATAACGGATCTCTACATTTGACATGCCTTTAAGAAAATAAATAGTGATAACAAGCTAAAAAGGGAATGCATATGACTAGACTGTTGGGGCCACGGTGTCTAAAGTATGAGACATGACCACACTTCAATTTACGTAATCTACAAAGCCTCTAGGTAAGAGAAAGTATCTAGCAATGGTTTGGATAGGCCCCTCCTCAACTAATTGTACAATATAAACATAAGCTCTAGACATATATAAAGCCTCGAAGCAACCCAGAGCTTGGTAGCAACAACTGAATGTCCTGTACTCCTATCGGGGAGATCTACTACCACCTGTACCTGCAGCATGAAATGTAGGTCCCCCATAAGGGACGTTAGTTCGAGATAATGTACTGAGCATGTAACACAGGATATACTGTATACAAAGTAACAACTCAATGAAATCATGCACTGGTGTAAGATTGGAGACCACCTTTGGTTGAACTTTGGAATCATGTACTTTATGTTCTTAATATCACTTTACCTTTACTGTATAATCCGTCCATAGTTTTAATACAAATGACCAACTGATCAGTGGTGAAACTATATCGAGATCGTCCCTAGCTAGGTTCTTCCTTAACCCCTCGAGCTACCACCCGTGATAGGATCATCCCTAGCTAGGTGATTCTTTTACCCCTCGGGATGCCACCTATCAATAAACAATATATCGGGATCGTCCCTAGCTAGGTTCTTCCTTAACCTGTCAGGCTACCACCCGTGATAGGATCGTCCCCAGCTAGTTGATTCTTCCACCCCTCGGGCTATCACCCCTCAATAAACAGTATAATTTACATTTCAGTTATCTTTGAGATGGTTCTTTCGGTGATCACAATTTTGGAGTTGTAGAATTGTGTAGGTAGCATGTGACATGTAAATAAAAATACAAGACAATATGACAATGAAAAGAGTACATTACACAAATGATGAAATGCGTATGAAATGGAACAACTCGTGAACTTTATTTTGTAACAATAACTCATGTAACTTGGTATTCAACCATGCATGCAGATTTGAAAGTGACTTTGTATGGAATCATATGAACATGTAAAAGAGTGAAGACATGGTTAATAGTTGTGTCGGAGTTGGTGAGTGCCTTTATGTGATAAGGAAGGATCTATGTTTCATGCCAAGTAATAATAAATCAAGTAGCCTTATATACCTTATTGTATGACCTCGTTACTACCTCGAGTTAACCTTCCCTTCCTCCAAGTACTTATCTAAAACATAGTAGGTGATAAAAATAGCATTAGCAGCCAATCAATACACCTTGGCAGCCCAATCACATAACAAAACAAGACACGGACAGCAAGCGGGTATTTATAGACACGGACAGCAAGCGGGTATTTATCAACTCGAGTGTGTTCTTTCAACCTTTACGGCCTCTAATCATGTTTTTTTAACACACATTCACATGCACACATCATTTCTTCCTTGTTTTAATGCCATAACAGACTTACAAAAGGCCACAAAGCACAACACATAATAATTCTACACAACCTAAAAATGGACAGCATAACGTTACCTCCCTTCGCTACATTTCGCCGTTGACTACTCCTAACCTATTCCAACTCTAACCAAACTATTCCAGCAAAATTTACACATATAAATAGTACTAAATATTCTTAGAACAGAAACCAAGAAGTCATGAAGGACGTGAGTCAACAACCTTCTATCCAACACCCCACATGTTCATACTAAGCATAGAATTGTGATATCATATAAGGACTTACTTTGGTGGACTGTAAAAGTGGCTAATTAGCCTGGTTACATTACTGTAAAACCAACCTTTGCTAAATACATAAGTTTTACTTCATAATACATCCAAGAAACAAGATTAAAACCTCTTAATTAACAAGAAAATTGTACGACAATCCTTAGAACACAAACTGTCCAAAATTTCCAGCACAACATACTAACATATACTTCTTGTTTTTTCATGATGAAACTATACTAAATACATAATTATGATTACTTACCTTTTCCTTCAAGGTTCAAGTCTCCTTCAAGAACCCTAAAAGAGTTGTTTGTGTGCCTTACAAGGTAAAGAAAAGTTGAGAGAAAACTTTGGAGACAAATCTATTTTTTTGTGTTTTAAAGTTGGGAAATGAATTGTGGGAGCGATTTTAACCCTTTTTAAGGTGTGATTTTGGCTGCCTTACTAAGGAAATCTCAGCTTTATTTCACGAAGTAGGTGATGCAGCTCCTTTCTCCTTTCATTTGGTCCTTTTGGGTCTCCAAATTGGTTGGGTCTTTGCTGTCCATTTTCGGCTTCCTTTCTAATTAGCTTGGGCCTAAAGTGATGTATTTGGGCCCTTTTAGTATCCTCCTTGAACTGATCATATAGTCCATTTATGATGATAAAAAATGGGCTAAAGTTACACCCTTAACACGGACTTTATTCGTAACAGGACTTGGACAAATTTGACGTCGAGCCTCATCTCTGTTTAGCTCACAAATTTAAGCTAAGGAAGTAGGTGACTCACCTGCTAGCTTCCTATGTCCTACAAGCACCTCAATTCTCTCACTTCACTTGAGGCCATGATCTCCTCAATTCGACACAAAACATGTAGACACTCGGCCCTCTTAAGCATTAGACGCACATTAGCCCATTAACAGATTCAAGCACTTTTACAAATTAGCACAAAATTGACAAAACCATGTCATGTTTCATTCAAATTGTACTAGTATTGTAAGGTGTGAGGTGTTACAACTAATTAGCATGGTGGAATGGTATACTTCACTTACCAAGTTGGACATCCCAATCATGAACTTATTCATCCTAGGTCTAGGATCAGCCGCCAAATGAGGAGTATACTTTGAAAGTTGGTTAAACTTGAAGGAATACTCCCTCACACTCATAGCACCTTGTTTCAAGTTAATACACTCCACCAACATAGCTTCCCTACGCTCAAGAGGGAAAAACTGATTAATAAAAGCTGATTTGAACTTCTCCCAAAGCACCACATTACCAATTCCCTTCTCACCTTCCACTGATCGTACCATATTTGGTCTACCCCCTTGAGTTGGTAGGCTGCCAACTCTTTGTTCTTATTCAGCCCAATACCTATGATATTCAAGATCTTATAGACCTCATCAATGAACTTTTGTGGATCTTTATCCACCTTTGACATATGGAACATTGGAGGATTCATCGTCATGAAGTTTCTTACCCTAGCATCCGAGGTAGTAGCATAAGGGACTTGAGCACCTTGATTTACTTTGTAGGCCACAACTTGGGCAAGAATAGTGAGAGCATCCGGGAGCTCACCATTGGTAGGTTGCTCCTCCAGAGTTTGGTCCCTTCTTCCTCTAGTGTTTGGCATAATCTAGCATAACAAAGGACAATTGATAGGGGGAAAAACTTACGAAAACTCTATAGCATGACTTAGAACATGAAGAAGGGAAATATTTCCTAAAACGTCTCATAGCCTCCTACTCATAGTCATGGCACGCTTCACAACTATGAATAGGACTCTAATCAATGTGGTATGTTAGATACCAAGGATCTATCAAACTAGTGCTATGATACCAAGTTTGTATGACCCAATCCTAGGGGTTAGATGTGACACAAAGAATGGGGAACTCGAAGGAACCCTAAACAATCATCTTAACTTATCGTTGAACATCATTGGTCACGGAATCATACAAAAGACATAAAGCGTAAGAATAGGGGCAGTTAAGGGGAAAGCTTGCATAACATCATAAATAATAGACAAAGAGTCAAACTCATATCATAGATACATCACATGTCCAACAAACACCTCTAATACATAGATAAGAGTAGAGGCCAAGACAAGCGACTGGGCTCACCCTCATAGTCAGAATAGACAATAAAGAAGAACATCTCAATAAATAATAAGAGCAACATAGACTGAGGTCCCCGAAGTGGAGGACTCACTAGCTAGCTTGAGTAGTATCGTACTAGCCACATGGACGAGGTGGATGATCAACTTGAGCACCAGTTCCTACATAGTGATATCATATAGGCAAGAGTATGTGTTAGTACGTTCGAATGTACTAAGTAGGTAGGACGCAATGCAATAAGAATTAGGCATCATAGACAAAATGTGTAATAATAGGCAATAGGCATAATATAACAATAAGGAATGTATGATCAATACATAAGTAGAAGATGCTTAAGTAGCTCATGCTCATGTAGGATATCATATGTGGAAAAGTGACCAAGCTAGATTTCCAAAGTACAAACCCCTTGGTTAGTTGATCGATGATGGTTGCACCCAATCATCCTGGTGGCGTGGTACAAACCCCTCATATGGTTGATGATAATCTCACCTTGTCACCACGGTGGCAAAGTACAAACCACTCAAATGGTTGATGAGTACAAACCCCCACCTCGGTTATCCGGGCTCTTAGTTACCCCGGATTAGGCATGGTCTAATGCAACAATCTATATAGAGTATATTATATACATAAGCTCATTTAATTGTCATATAGTCAATCATATCATATCTCATGCTTTGGACCTTCAACTCGTGAAGAAACCACATCCGGACATTTTATCAAACACTTAGAGGGTGTGTAATGCTAGTATAAGACCATAGATATAGAGATGAAATCATGCAAGAAAATTCATTATAAAACCACCAATCAACAACTTGAAACACCCTCAAGCAACATACATCAAAACCCCTCCTCAAACCTTACAATAGATCAAGGATTTATAGCACAAAACATAGCAAATCAATCACAAATTCAAATAGCATTAACATGGTGTGCAGTGAATTTCATAATAATCAAGACCCATTTCTAAATCAACTTGAAATCACGCAATTTGACTAAAAGGAGGCTTCGGTATCATGGGTTAAAGGAACCTATTAAAGAAACCCATATACCTTAGACTTTAAGTTCCTTGAAATTGAGTTGAGAAACAATGGAAGATGGGAAGTAGTTCTTGGATTCCAAATATGTTCTTGGGCTTCCTTGGAATTTGTATTGGGGTCTTGGTGGAGGCTCTTGAGAGAATTGAAGTGTATTTGAGATGAGAGTAATGAGTTTGATACTTTGGAATAGTTTTTCGGTCTTTTAAGAAGGTTATGATAGCATTGGAAGTCTAAAAAGGCCATTAGAGTTATTAAAATTTATGAAGATGCCATTGCTGAACTAATGGAAAAATTGGAATAGTGTTGTCTCACTAGAGACTTAATTGGTCGTGTGGCACTACACAGGTCATGTGAAGTGCCTTAGAAAAAAATGAAAGTTGTAAAACTTAAAAAAACTGATGTCTCGTCACTTTAACGGACAATCTCACGGGACGTGTGCTGTTTCACGGTTCGTTTGATAGTCCGTTGCACCACACTTAGTTGCAAAAATAAGGCTAGGCCACCTCACGTCAGGCCACACGAGCCTTCCCTCTTCAAATAGCCTATCAAAGGTACCCATGGCACCACCCTTAGCCACCTTTTTCCCATGCCCAACAAGCCTCCTTGACACACCTTGTGACCCCTCCATAAGGTCAATGGCAAGCCACACGAACTGTGCTACTGGTCATGTCACCTTTCTTAGGCCAAAAAAGGCCCTTTCTAACCCTAAGTGACCCAGATGGCCCGTCCAAGGGCACATTGAATGTCAAGCTACCCCTGTGACAACACTGCACGGGAGGGCCTCATGAAAACGATCATAACTCCTTCATCCGACCTTGGAATGAGGTGAAACCAAGTACATTGCGAAGCTAAATCAAAGATCTTTCATTTTACATGTCGCTCGCCACCAAGTTCCAATGTGTAAAAATTTATGCTAGTTTAATGTTGACCCTTGCATGAACCATCACCCAAAACAAAACTTTTAGGGAAGTCTTGAACTTGTTTAGGTACTAGGAGTCTCCCATGAACCTAATACACCCCAAACCTAACCAATTGAGGCTAGAAACATGGATATATAAGAGCATAAGGATACAGGGTGTTGCAACCACTTTTGGTAGCCACCCTCAACTTAGGCTTTTTGCCTCAGTCAAGGTACACAATGTTAAAGGAAAGACAAGGGCCAATTTTAGGATATTTTACTAGACGAGGCTAGGTTAATCAGGTGTTTTCAATGAATAGGTACATCATAGGTTCAAATATTAGGAACAAGAGATATATCATTAATTTTGTTAGTAATTTTTCGGCAAAATTGGAATATTGCAGAACAATGGCCTAAGATCCTTTCCCAATTCAATTAATCTACGATCTTACATATAGTAACAGGGCAAGTTCCTAATTAGCACAAACTACATAAATTTATTAAATTATGCTCACAATCTCATGACACTGTATACATTATCAACAAAAGCCTTACAGATCATGTTTTTCTCTCAATACACACTCACTTATCAGAACAGATATTGTCAGACACCTAAACATGTATGGTTACTATCTAACTACTTAATAAAAAATTTTGGTGGGTATTATTTTTCAAACAAAACATAAAAACATGTTATATACCACATGTATTGGTACTATATGGTACAAATACTATCTAAACATCCAAAACGTGCTGGTTCAACAAAAAATAAATATCCATAGGAAAAAAGAACCCAAGCAAGAAAACTTCGGGATAAAAAATTGAGGTAGTTATAGGCCATAAGCTACTCAAACATCACTAAGGCCCATAACTACCTATACCCAATTGAAAAAGATGTGCATTGTCCCCAAAGCACAAAAATAAGCAAAATAACATATAATGGGTCAAAAACATACCTGGGTGCCTAGGCCCTAATCTGTGGATGAGTTTGGCCACCCTGCTCCTATGGGGTGGTTTGCTCAGCAATAGTGCTCTATCCAAATGGGCCAGCACCCCTTAACTGCTCCTCCTCTAAAGCTCATCGCATCTCCTCCTCATGTCTCGATCTACTCATGATAAGCTCAAGCTCCTCCTCCTTTGACATCCTCACACGTACATGTCTCTCACTTAGATCTTCATACGTGCAATGTCACTTCCCTAGCAAATATTAGGTAGGCTCTTAGGAGCAAATAAATCACATATCAACAGTAGAGATATCATCTCATGCAGTATTATTGGTGTTGCCTGTGATGTTGTCATCTCACCGTGGAGCTACTAGATATCGCTTTGTATGGAGAACAAGTCTGAAGGTCGGGCCTTGACTAATCTCGTTTGCACCCTATCCTTAAAGGCGTTAATCCAGGCATCCATAGTAGAATATGGTCCTGAATAGTAGTGATCACGAATGCCTTCATCTGACCCTCCGAAACTATAACAGCCCAGCGAACCAATGGCTTGATCTGATGAATAACCTAAGTCAATTATGACTCAGCCTGTGATAACCTCTGTGCCAAGGCTTGTATAGATGAAATGGACATGTAGATCATGCCCACAGTAGAAGGTTGTGAATGTAGTCACCTGTGATGAAGGATCAGCAATAGTGGTCCCTCTATCATCAACTGCCTCAGGCAGTGAGGACTCTCCTCAGTAGTAGTAGTAGTAGTTGTAGTGGTGGCAGTCTTAGAACCCACAGGTGGCGGCGTTTGGGCGAATATCTCAGGCATGGGTGTAGGCTGCGCTCGCTAGAGTCCCACTGGGTTCCCTTCAATTTTGACTAGGATAGGATCCACTTTAGGTTGGGCCGCAATCATCTGGAATAGCTGGTGTAATATCTCAACCCTAGACTATAAACAGAGCCTGTAGATCAAGCACGGGAATGAGATGGAGATGGACCTCTTCAGAGTGTATCTACTTAGTGATGAGGCGGGCCTAGTTAATATCATAGCCTGCTAAGATGCTGCCAACCAAGCAATACATTTTGGCATCAAAGTGATATTAGCAAGCATCGACTGGATGCAGTAACAAACATTAGCCAACCGAAATTTTGTGAGAAAGATGAGCAAAGCCTTGATGATAGGCTCCAAGTGAGTGGTGAGCCAAGTAGGTTACAGACCCTCCTCTGCAATATACCTAGCCAGCCATCTCATCAATATAACTTGTCGCTCAGGATCCTTCATCAGTAGTAGGTCTCTCATCTTCCCCACCCTGTAGTCAAACTCTATGGTGGATCTGGGGGCATGGCACTCAGGACCAAATAACCCAAGTCAGATGGTGTCATAAAATTTATCCACTCGTCGGCCCCTCACTCGCATCTCTATTAATTTGGGCTAAGTGAGGGCTTTCTTCCCTTTGGAAAGAGAAAGATGGATTGTGGTTGCATAGGAGACATAAAACTCCCTCACCATGGTCAGGGAGTATCGTCCAAGGGCCTGTGTGAGCTAGTTGAGCCCATATCAAACCATCATGTCCTAGAGATCGGTGACAAGGTGAAGTTCATTTTATATAACTCGGGGCTCTTCATAGATGGAGAGGATTGGCTTGCCTTGCTTTTAATCTACATCCCCTCTCTATAAATCTCCTCCACGCCCTCAATGCACCACTGACTAGTGAAGGAATCTGATGTAAATGATGATGATGGTGCGATTGAAGGCTCTACCTCTGATCGATCTTCAAAGCATCCATTAGAGCTGGACTCCTCGCGGATGGAGTCATTTGTGGTGGCCTACTCCTATCGCTGTCTCCCCCCTAAGAAAACCAAGCATGAGCACTAGGAGCCTGAGTATGCCTACCTCTAGATACGACTCTATTTTTTGGTATAGCAGCCTCTGGATCTTATTGTACATCTAGTATCTCTAATGAACTACTTAGTTGATTGGTTTGATCACCATCTGAAGGCTCTTCTTCGAGCCTCCTCCTCATAGCCTCGATCTCTGCGCATTTGGCTTTTGGGGCCATAGTACCTAAAATGTCAACATATAAGCACCATGCTTAGCCCAAAAATTACAAATTAAAGTGCAAGAATTTATTTGGGTTCAGTTGCAGAAGGGTTGTTGCAAGACCCCTGTACAAGACGTAGTGAGTATTACGGGCCATAAAGAGCTTTCGTAAACCAGTGGTTTAAACTAGTTCGGTTAACTGAAAAGACTACAAGACCAGGTACCACTTGTGTGGTTTACAAGTCATAGACTACGGTCATAGAGAATTCCAGTGAGTAATTAAATTCAGGCAGGGATTTATGCGACCTACTTTTGTGTTGTAAAGTAATCTACGACTCGTAGAAAGTCTCGTCTGATGGACTAACATTAAGTCTCTAGACTTTTTCATGAGGGGAAATTATGACTCGTGGATTTTTCCACGAGCTATAAAAGCTACTCATGAACCAGAAAACTCAGTCACCTGAGCTTCTAAGTACATCACCCTGACCCCTAAAGATATTTTCAATAAATTGATTATCAGCCTCGAAAGAAGAACACACGCACCCACATGATTTCAACACTACACCCATCACCCCCACCATGTTCAACACACATTCACCCCATCGAGAGTGATTTAGCATAAATTATCCTATAATTCCAACCACCTCTAATTTATTCAAACAATATCATATACCTGTGTCACCACCCACCAATGCAAAATTCAATCACATGTGAGTGACAAAATAGGGATAAACACACAAGGCCATAATACCCAATTTTGTACTTAGACAAAAATCAATAGTGGGTAATCCTAATTTCAAATAATCTCCGAAACGCACTAAAAAGTGCTAGAAAGTGTGCCTCGAAAATGCCCATAATCATAATTTTCATATATCTCAAAATTCATGTGTGAAATCAAAAAATTGACTTCATATTCATTATCGGGGGGCAAAATTGAGTTGGAAATGTATATAATCCTAATTTTAGAGCAATTGTAGTAAAATTCCATTTTCTAAAATTTTGCATATCAATTATCGATCCAAACCATAGACGCAATGCGCCAGGGGCAAGGAGATATGTATTTTTGTTTCCAGTTTCACAATTTTAGCCTAAGGCTTTTGGGTCTTGGACCCATGCTCTCCTATGTGCAAATCACCTATACATAGTCATTTTTCAACCCTATATCACTCCAGACACTCTCAAAACCCTCTCTAACACTTAGCCAAATATTTTATCCAAATTCTTGTGTACTAAACTCATTTTTGGATCTCAAGAATTTCATTCAATCTTTAAGTTCTCACATAAATCTTCATCAAGAAAGTCCCCAAAGTAGCGGTATGTGGGTTTCAACTATTAGGTCCTTTTACCCATGGTGCCCAAACTTCCTCTTTATGTAAATTATATGTTTTCAAGTTGAATTATCTATGGGTATCTCCTATTATGAACTTGATTATAAACTATGTTGGGATTTCATGAAATTTTGATTGTTTAAGCATGTTTTGACCTATGAACGTGTGATCAGTTATGAGATTTGATGAAGAGTTTCAATGTATCTTTCATGGAGGTATTACCAAGTGTTGATGGGTTGATTTACGTTGTATTTTCTCATATGAATTAACTCTTGAATTGCATGATTTTGAACTAGTATTACACACCTGCCAAGTGTTTGATAAAATGTCTGGTTAAGTATTCATGAGTTATTGATAATCTATTGTATCGCCTATGAGTCAAGTGACTTTATGATGATCAAAGTAAAGTATGTATCTGATGAATTCATGAAAATTATCTATGGCGTTGTAAGTTGACCACACATTGTTGGGGGTGTTAAGCCCAATCACCTTATTTAAGGGGTGCTAAGCCTCAATCATTTTGTCAGGGTGTGTTAAGCCTGTACTACCATGTTGAAGGATCGATACCTTGACCACCTTGTCTAGGGGTTACATGGTCGTACTACCATGTTAAAGGGTAGATACCTTGACCACTTTGTAGGGGGTGACATGCCCGTACTACCCAGTTGAGGGGTAGATACCTTATTCACCTTCAAAAGAGGTGACGTGCCTTGGATACCAAGTAATATTTTTCTTGGTCTATAATCATACTCCTTTCTCACACATGTAATATGTTCTATACTAGCATGTTTTACTTCAAGCATTGATCATGAATGCCATATTGTTACTACACTTGTCCATTGCTTATGAATATGCATTTTGATTATGTTGCCTATGTCTTGTTGCATTGCATTCTACATTCTTAGTACATTGAAATGTAATAACGCATACTCTATGCCTACATGATGTTATCATGTAGGAACCAGAGTTCCTCATGATCAACTTCCACGTGGCTATATTTTACATCTTAAAGATAAACTTTGGTGAGTCCTCAAGTTTGGGGACATTATCTATGTTACTCTTGCTTATGTTATTCCCTTATGTTGAAGTTTAGGATGATGAGGGTGAGCCCGAAAGGTGTCTTATCCCCTACCCTATCTATGCTAAAGGTTTTGTTAGACAGGTGATGTAATTAAGTTATGATCTTAACTATTGGGTATCCTATGTTTCATGCCATCAAAGACCTCTCTTAATCCCTTTATCTTTATTTTTATCTCTTAATGTTTTTATTTTGCTTCCGTGACCAAGGATACATGATTGCTATGCTAGGAGGCTTGTTTGGGGGTTCCTATGAGTTCCCCATTCGTCGTGTCATCTCTAGGCCCTAGGCTTAGGCCATGACAATCATAATCAAATTCAAATAGTGATTTTGTTTCTAAACAACATACAAAACATAATATTCAAATCAATCATTCATACAAGGCAAAGTAAGGGTTGTGATTAAACTGAAAACTTACGAAGAATTGACATTAACTTGAAGAAGAAGAAGAAGGAGGTGAGTTGAGGCAGCACCTAGGTCAGCAAGAGTTATTGCTAGAATTTATGTGGACGGTGGCTGGAGGTTGTTTGGAAATTAGATGATGTGGGGTAGGACAGGTGATTTTTTAAATTAGGGCAAATATGGGTTCAAAATAATTTGACCTCTCTATTTATACTTTGACTCGGTTCAACTGAAATTATAGAGCTTGACTCTATGAAAGCACGATTACGGGCCATCAACTATTCGATGACTCTTAAATCATGTTTTCATAGAACCCTCAACACTTAGCAATATTTTTGGTTACTAAGTACTTCATATACTCCATATACCTTGGAATCATCTACAGCGCCTCGATGGGAGGGATGTTGATATGGAGTTGCTTTATCATGGAGAGGAAGTTCTTGAGCTTGCCCTCCTCCTCCCTCTTTTTGAGTCATAGGAGATGGGAGGAGGAGGCCTAGGGACTATCTTGAACCTCTGTGGCACGTTAGTTGCTTCACTCACCCTATGCTTGCCATGATCATCTCCGTCATCCACATCATTTGCTGCAATCGTCTCCTCTTGAACAATTTCTACATCAACAGGCATGGGAGGGTCAATTGCACTTTTTCCACCTTGAGTAGTGACTGTCATACACTGCCCTTCATATTTAAGGATTTGCATTATGTTGCTAGGCAATGTACCCCTCTGATGTTGATTGTGCTAAGCCGACACTTGGCCAAACTATTGTTAAAGCTATTTGATAGCCACAGAATAAGACTCTATTTTCTTATTAATACATGAAATGTTTAATCTCATGCCCCTTAGTGTCTAATCCTACATCTCAGCCTTCTTCAACAGGTGATCAAACTTCTCATCAATTCTTGAATTGTCTGCACCTACGTCGTGGTTGTGTGGTGGCACAAAAGAACTATTTTTGAAGCCGGCTCTGCGACCCCAATCTGCATTTGGACCCCTATTCCTATCATAATAACTTCTTTGGTTGTCCTGGTAAGTTCATCTCTGCCAAAATTTTGACCTTTTTTTCCTTGAACCCAGGTCCAATAGTCCTGATTGGACCTTTATGCGTTAGTCTGGAAACCCTCATCTGATCAGAAACAAAACAAGTGTCCTCATCAATGTATGGGTCCTTATATATAGGTGCGCATGGAGATTAGTGAACCACTGCATTCACTGTTTCTTGGTTCTGCTTTATCATCACATCCATGCTTGAGCAAAGTTGAGCAAGTTGTTGCATAATTTCTTCATTAATTCTAGCTAGCTCTAGCCCTACACTGACAACATATAAACTCTTTGTGGAAGCTCTATCCCTCTACCCCCATGGACGATTTGTTTTTACCACCCTTTCCATTTGCTTCGCAATCCTTGCAAATGGTTGTTTTAGAAATATGCCCCCCATGATAGTGTCAGTATAGGCTAGATTGTTCTCATCAAGGGAAAGGTAGAAAATCTCCAACAAAGCATCATCAATTATCTTATGGTCAGGGATGCTCCGCAAATATTTGGTGAACTGCTCCCAAGTAGTATTGATTGAATCATATGGAAGTTGCTCGAAGTAATTGATCTGGTCCTTCAACTTGAACTTCATTGATCTAGAAAAATACCTCTCCAAAAAGGCCTTCTACAATTCTAGCCAATTGGTGATTGATCTTTACGAGAGCACAGACAGCCATAATGCAGCATTACCCATAAGAGGCAATGGGAAGACACCGAGTCCCACAGTATATATAGATATATTATATGTTCCCATCACACGCTTACAGACAAATGCCACATTCTGGAAGTGGCTATGTGGATCCTCTAATGGTAAGCCTGCAAATAGCCAACGATTCTGCAGCATCTGAAGTAACTCACTTGAGACAATGAACTTTGTGTCTGTCGATAGTGGTGGCAACACAATACCTCTAGTCATCTCCATAACCATACGATTCAATTCACACTGATTCCACTTGTAAGCATTAGTGTTGAAATCCTGAGGATGTGAATGTCTTCCAAAGGAGGTGAGTTCTCATTCATATCCCATCATTATTGTCCCAATTCAGGATTGTATTGGTCGCTTTATTAGCATTGTCTTGGATCATTCTTCTTGTGGTAAGGTAGACTCTGGATCTAATGGAGTTAAGGGCTTCCCTTGACTCTGAGTGTTGGGCATACACTACTCGTACACCCTTAAAAGAAACAAAAACAACACACAAAATGAAAATAAAGGGAACTAAGGATTACCACTCGAGCAACCAATGAATTCACTAAGTATAGCCTTATTCCCTGGCCACGGTGCCAAAATCTTGATGTTTCCCAAGTAATACCTCCTTATAGAAGATAAAGCGGTCACTGTCAAGATATAGAACCTAACAAAAGTTAGGTCAATCTGAAACCACCAAAAAAAATTCCCAAAAATGTGCCTCGGAAGTACCAGAATAATATTTTTCATATATGAAAAAATCCATTCTTTATCGATTGGAACTGGAAGTTCCCGAACAGGTGGCTGGTACACCACAATAATAAAACTTAAAAAATCCAACTTCCTATTCTTGTTCAGGGGGTCAAATTGATTGGGAAATGGGTCTAACCAAAATCTTAGAGCAACCTTATCATAATTCAAAAACCATATCAAGTCTCCATTAAAGTCCTCTTCAAGAAATTCTTCAAGGTTAAGTTATGTTAGTTTCAACCATTTGGTCCTTTCACCCATGGTTCCCCACCACCTTTTTATCAATTTATATGATTTAAAGTTGATTTTACATGTGGGTTTTTTATATTCAGAAATTTATTGTACGGTGATTTGAGCTCATGGAAGTATGGCTGTTTTAGCATGTTTTGAGCTCTAAATGTTGGATCTAATATGATATTTGAGGAGGGGTTTCAATGTATGTTGCTTAAGGGTGTTGCAAGGTGTTGATTGATGGTTTTACAATGAATTTTCTTGCATGATTTCATCTCTAAAATTCATGATTTTACACTACCATTTCACACACTCTAAGTATTTGATAAAATATCTGGTTATGGTTTCTTGAGGAGTTGAAGGTCCAAAGCATGAAAGATGTTATAACGATGAAAAGAGCTTATGTATATGATATACCATATATAAAGTGTTGCATTAGACCATGTCCAATCTAACGGACTAAGAGTCGGGACAACTGAGGTGGGAGTTTGTACTTATCAACCGAGGTGGGGGTTTGTACTCATCAAATCATGTGAGGGTTTTTACTTCACCATTAGGATGATAAGGTGTTATTATCATCAATCATATGAGGGTTTGTAACACATCACCTTGGTGATGGGGTGTGATCATCGTCAACTGACCAAAGGGTTTATCCTTAGGAAATCTAGCTTGGTGTATTCTACACATAAGATATCCTATATGAGCATGAGTTATTTAACCATGTTTTACTTTAGCATTGATCATACATGTCATATTGTTATATTATGCCAATTGCCTATTGTTATGCATTTCGATTATGATGTCTATCTCGTGTTTCATTACATTCTACATACTTAGAACAATCAAACGTACTAATGCATACTCTTGCCTACATGGTATCACCATGTAGGAAGCAGAGCCCAAGTTGATCATTCTCCTCCTCCATATGGCTAGTTGGTGCTATTCAAGCTAGTTGGTGAGTCCTCCACTTCGGGGACCTTAGTCTAACTTTCTCTTATTATGTATTGAGACATTCTGTTTTATTTTCTATTTTGACTATGAGAGTGAGCCTGGTTGCTTTGTCTTGGCCCCCACTTTTATTTATATAATAGAGGTGTTGTTGGACATGTTATGTATCTATGATATAAGTCTTTGCTCTTTGTCTCTTGATGTTGTTGTTATACAAGTTTTCCCTTAGTCCCATTTCCCTTTGATTATGTTTCATATGTCATTTTACATTGATTCCTTGACTAAGGATGTGTAATGATATGCTACGAGACTTATTTAGGGTTCCTTCAGGTTCCTCATTCACCGGTCACATCTAGGCCCTAGGCTTTGGTCGTGACACAATCCCATAGGGAATACATACACTCATGAGAATTCACCAACATACGATTTGAGTAAATAACCAACTGAATTCCCCAAAGGGGCGTGGGGATTAAAATAATCAATGTGAAAATAAACTAAACTATCTATCATGAGAGAAAAATCAATAATAGAGAGAAAACATGGTATTGTGTTCCCCATGATTCCCCAACTCAGTATCACCGGATAACCTAATTCTTGTCTAGTGTATAGCATGCAGTACAGTAATTTAAGTTCAACAAGCCCTTTGGCCAAAGGTGAGAGGCAAATTTCACTATGCAACATGGTCCATCTCCATAGTTTGCTATACTAACCATAGCCTATTAATCCTAGTGCAACATTCCCTTGGCCCAATTTGGTTGATTATAGGAGAACACATCAATCGAATCCTATTAATTAATATCTTTTCCTATTCATTACTATGTTGATCCAATCGATAACAGTAGGAGAGTTCTAATATTAGCCACCACTAGAAAAAATGCTAAACGAAGAGAGTTAATTAATACACGTATATAGACATTCCAAGAATTGTGAATTATCAGATTTTACTTTGTTAATTCTTTATGTATCCCAAAACACTAGTTGTGGACTTAACTACTCACTCTACGTGTAGATGAAGAGATTACGAATTGAGAAGACATAATTAAATACTTATACAATTGAATTAAGATCAAGCAAGTCCAAAGTCACTGAAATAACAAGACGTTCAAATTATACCACAAGTGTTCTAAAAGACTCGCTCACAATTTTCTCTCTAAGAATATTGAGTTCTCTGGACACATATCCTAAAACTACTTAAAATTGATGTGAACTAATCAGAACTTCTAAAAGATAACCTCAAAATCTATTTATAATAATGAAGAGCAAGTCCTAAAAAATTTATAACTATTCGGCACACCATATGAAATGCACTTTACTATCCATATTGTCTTCCATGGCTCATAGTTAGGGTTTTGTAATTAGCTGCAGGAATTTTGGATTTAACTTCTATGACACCCCTTTAAGACTCGTAAAGTAGTTTATGACCCGTAAAGAGTGTTTTGTCTTATAACTTTCCTACAAGTCACCTTCTCTGATCCTCAGGGCACGAAGGTATTCTATGACTCCTAAACTGCTCCATGACTTGTCTGTATATTCGTAGACTTCAACTTTAATAAATAGCCCCTCACTAAAAATACTCAGGAAACCTATCTACGACTCATAGAATGATCTACAACCTATAGCAGGACTCGTACAACAGTAAAACCCAGCAAATCTTGCAATTTTTCCCATATCATGGCCAACTTGTAATTCTACAAATCTAAACATAAGAACACATAAAACCACCAAATATCACATTGAGACCACACAAAATACTATGTTATAAGCATCAAAAGTATTGTATTTTGGCAGTACATCACAACCCTAATCTACTCCATCCTCCCTCATTCTCAAATATTCTAAGTCATAAACCCATCCCAAATACTTACAAGTTCTTCGAGGCTTGAAAGAGAAGATAGCAAGCTAGGGTTTCTAGTTTCTCTCCGTTCCTCCATAAGATTTTCATCTCCAATAATAGTAAGCTATATGGTTTTTGATTTGTGGAGACCATTCCTCCACAGAGCTAAACTATTCCTCTTCCTTATCTATTTTTAAGTTATGGAAATTTATGGATGATTTATGAACTTTTTCATATGATGATTTTATGAAGTAATTTATGGTATTTTTCTTTTGTGCATGATATTGCATGGAAATTCCATGTGAAATGGATGGATTTTTATAAGGGTTTGATGATACTAAATCAAAGTTATATTATTCTTTTGGTGCATTGTTTTGAATAATGCTCAAGTGATCTTATTTTACTCCTCTGAAGTCATGTACTCTTAAATTTCATGGTTTAAAGATTTATGTGCATGTAGCCACCATGATTTGATTAAGAATACATGTCAAGACTCTTATATGATGAATGTCTTATGGCAAAATACGTATATTATGAATGTTGAGATTGTTTAGGGCCGATGAGTATGTTATGAGCTCGTGAGCATGCTATGAATAAAAAGAATGACATATAGCCCTATCGTTGATGTTACAAGCTTTGGCATAGTGAGCTACTCCAAGAATTAAATTATGATGTTTTGAGACAATGAGTAATATGAGTATGGCTATGTTTTAAGTATTTCAAGGTATTGTGACCTAGCACCGAAAGGATCTTGGTGGTCTCCTATTATCCCTAAACTATGTGCCATTATAGGTCCATGCTATTGATTCCCCATATTTTCTTGTATCTACCAAAAAGACATTGTCGTAAGGTAAAGATGATTGATGAGATCTGCCAAAAAAGCCATGTTGTAAGGTAAAGGGTATATGGGCACTTCCAAAAAGGCTATGTCATAAGGTAAGTGTTTAGTTTACCTTGGAGAAGTAGACCACTCCTTGTTCGGTGTGGAGTGAACATTGGATTTCCAAGTAGTAGCTCACTTAGTATTACATTTTTGTTATGGTACCTTCCTACTATATTTATGAAGTCATGTGATTTAATGATTCTTCATACATATTCCACTAAACATTTGCCATTCATGACAGATTGAGACTATATTCATTGTTTAGGATTATGCATGTTGTTTAGTTATGACTTATGTTCTTTGTTGCATTGCACCCAACATACTAAGTACATTTCAAGTACTGATGGATACTTTTTTCATACATGATATAACCATGTAGGGACTAGAGCTCCTATTCATCCCCCCTCCTCCACGTGGGTAGATGGTTTGACTAAAGATTTCTTGTAGTAAGTCCTCCATTCCGGGGACAATAGCCATTTTATTATATGATTGTTAAGACTTGTCCATTTATGAATATTTCACTTTCGAGGGTGAGCCTAGGATATATCTTGGCTCCCATTCCAATCGAATTAGAGATGTTGTTGGATATGGATTCTATGTTATTAGCTCGACTCCTTTTATGTCTATGTATTATTGAAGACTTCCGTTAGTCCCTGTTTCCCTCTTATGTGTTAAATTTGTTGTACTATTGAGGTGCAAGTCCTAACTCCCTATTTTCCCCATAGCGTATGTAATACTTACCCGCCCCTTAGACTTTATTTGTTGTGTGATCGATGCTAATCCCCTTCCCAACAACATCAGTATAGCTTGAGTCCAAAATTCCAGTATCACCTAGTTATGTGCTAGTTCTTAATATTTTCCTCAACAAACAAAGGATGTTCCATGAATGCTTAAAAGACTTGTTCGGGGGGCCCTTCAGGTTCCCCATTCTCCGTGTTATGCCTAGATCCTACTATTGGGTCATGAAAGAACCATATGCTCTTCTTAACTTTAGGAATAAACAAATGTGTCATCAATCAGAAATGCCACTAACATGTCTAAGTATGGATTGGAAACATAATTTATCAAGCACATAAAGATAGCGGGAGCGTTTAACCCAAAAAACATAACCATATACTCAAAAAGATGATACCTTGTCCAAAATGTCATCTAATGAATATCACACTCCTTTACATTCAATTGGTAATAGTAGAGGCAGAGATCAATTTTGGAGAACTAACTTGCGCCTTTGAGTTCATTATACAGACGAAGTAACCGATCCTTCTTTATAATAAATAAATATCAGTACCCCCATATGGACTTGTTTAGCCTTATGAAATTGTTATCCAACAAATCTTTCAATTGTTTCTTCAACTCCTTACGTTCCACTAGGGATATACAATAAGGAGAAATCAAGATGAGTTAAGCATTAGGAAGAAGATCTATATTAAAGTCAACTTTTCTTTTGAGAGGTATGTCGATAAATCATTGAATGATGGATACACCCCTTAGAGATTAAATTCTTACATTTTGTACATGAGATAAATTGACCCTTAAAGATCGAATCACTACCCTTTTATTCAAGTACCAATCCATATGAAAACTGTATTTTGACTCTGTAAAATCTACATTCAATGAATGCATAAGAAGCATGAAGCTAATCCATTCCAAGAATGATGTAAAAATTAGTCATGCCAAGATCAATAAAATCCCTTGGGATCAATCTGTGCAAGATCGGCATGGAATAATTTCTATAGACTCTCTTAGCTAAATAAATCATCAATGAGGGTATAAACCCAAAAGGGTTCTAGAAATGTTTCAGGACATATATCAAATCTTAGAGCATGATAGAAAGTAACTAAAGATAAATTGGCACTTAGATCATCTATACCATATGCATCAAAGTTAAAGACCTACAACATACACATAACCACATCAGGTTACTCCTTAACAATTTTCCTTACTTGTAGAGCATAGAACCTATTGTGGTGTCATCTATCATCATTCTATACGAAAGAACCTTATTAAACTTGTGGAGTTAAAGTAGCTTGGTCTTGAGAGCCACTACCACCTCCTACAATGCTTAACATGGTAACTGAGCTACCCACACCTAAAACATACATCATACCCAGCTAAACACTCTTCCTTGTGAGTTTTCCCACACTTTTTGCTAGTGGGAGTAGCTTAAGCACTCGACCTTTCTTCTTCAGCCTTAAGGTTTTGATCCTTATATTGGTTGAACCTTGGAGTTATCCCTAAAGGATAACCTTTCTCGAATTAAGATTATCTATCATTAAATTTTCCATTCCTACTATGATTGGACCTTTGGTGGGGAATGCTACCACCATCAATGCCTCGAAAGTTGTAAACTCAAAATTACAAAAGGAAATGCTATAAAAGTTATTTAGTGCAGGCTCCATGAGATGCACTTATGGATCATAGAAAACTCCCTCACCATGGTCAGGGAGTATCGTCCAAGGGCCTGTGTGAGCCAGTTGAGCCCATATCGAATTAGCATGTCCTGGAGATCGGTGACATAGTGAAATTCATTTTATATAACTCGGGGCTCTTCATAGATGGAGAAGATTGGCTTGCCTTGATTTTTATCTACGTCCCCTCTCTATAAATCTCCTCCATGTCCTCGATGCACCATTGGTTAGTGAAGGAATCTGATGTAAATGATGATGATGGTGTGATGGAAGGCTCTACCTCTAATCTATCTTCGGAGCCTCCATCAGAGCTGGACTCCTTGCGGATGGAGTCATTTGTGGTAGCCTGGTCCTATCGCTGTCTCCCCCCTAAGTCAAGTGAGCATGAGAAATAGGAGCCTGAGTATGCCTACCTTTAGATACGACTCTATTTTTTGGTATAGCATCATGTGGATCTTATTTCACATCTAGTGTCTCTATTGAAATATTCAGTTGATTGGTTTGATCACTATCCGAAGGCTCTTCTTCAAGCCTCCTCCCCATAGTCTCGATCTCTGCGCGTTTGGCTTTTGGGGCCATGGTACCTAAAATGTTAACATATAAGCACCATGCTTAGCCCAAAAATTACAAATTAAAGTGCAAGAATTTATTTGGATTCAGTTGCAGAAGGGTTGTAGGAAGGCCCCTTTACAAGAAGTAGTGAGTATTATGGGCGATAAAGAGCTTTCGTAAACCAGTGGTTTGAACTAATTCGGCTATTGAAAAGACTACAAGACCAGGTACCACTTGTAAAGTGGTTTACAAGTCATAGACTAGGGTCATAGAGAATTCCAGTGAGTAATTAAATTCAGGAAAGGATCTATGAGACCTACTTATGAGCTGTAAAGTGATCTACGACTCGTAGAAAGTCTCGTCTGATGGACTAACATCAAGTTTCTAGACTTTTGCACGAGGGGCAATTATGACTGTGGATTTTTCTAAGAGGTATAAAAGCTACTTGTGAACCAAAAAACTCAGTCACCTGAGTTTCTAAGTACATCACCTTGACCCCCAAAGATATTTTCAACAAACTGATTATCAGCCTCGAAAGAAGAACACACGCACCCACATGATTTCAACACTACACCCATCACCCCCACCAAGTTCAACACACATTCACCCCATCGAGCGTTATTTAACATAAATTATCCTATAATTCCAACCACCTCTAATTTATTCAATCAATATCATGTACTTGTGTCACCACCCACCAATGCAAAATTCAATCACATGTGAGTGACGAAATAGGGATAAACAATTATCATTCACACAAAGCCATAATACAAAATTTTGTACTAAGACAAAAATCAATCATGGGTAATGCTAATTTCAAATAATCTCTTAAATTCCCTAAAACGTGCTAGAAAGTGTGCCTCAAAAATGCCCATAATCATAATTTTCATACATCTCAAAATTCATGTGTGAAATCGAAAAATTTGACTTTATATTCGTGATCAGGGGGCAAAATTGAGTTGGAAATGTGTATAACCCTAATTTTAGAGCAACTGTAGTAAAATTTCATTTTCCAAAATTTTGCTTATCAATTTTCAATCCAAACCCTAGACACAATGCGCCAGGGGCACAGAGATATGTATTTTTGTTTCCAGTTTCACATTTTTAGCCTAAGGCTTTGGGGTCTTGGACCCATGCTCTCCTATGTGCAAATCACCTATACATAGTCATTTTTCAATCCTATATCACTCAAGACACTCTCAAAACCCTCTCTAACACTTAGCCAAATATTTTATCCAAATTCATGTGTACCAAACTCATTTTTGGATCTCAAGAATTTCATTCAATCTTTAAGTTCCCACATAAATCTTCATCAAGAAAATCCCCAAAGTTGCGGTATGTGAGTTTCAGCTATTGGGTCCTTTCACCCATGGTGCCCAACCTTCTTCTTTATGTAAATTGTATGTTTTCAAGTTGAATTATCTATGGGTATCTCCTATTATAAACATGATTATAAACTATGTTGGAGTTTCATGAAATTTTGACTGTTTAAGTATGTTTTGACCTATGAACCTATGATCTGTTATGAGATTTGATGAAGAGTTTCAATGTATCTTTCATGGAGGTGTTACCAAGTGTTGATGGGTTGATTTATGTTGTATTTTCTCATATGAAGTAACTCTTGAATTACATGATTTTGAACTAGTATTACACACCCGGCAAGTGTTTGATAAAATGTCTAGTTAAGAATTCTTGAGTTATTGATAATCTATTGTAAGGCCTATGAATCAAGTGACTTTATGATGATTAAAGTAAAGTATGTATCTGATGAATTCAAGAAAATTATCTATGGTGTTGTAAGTTGACCACACATTGTTGGGGGTGTTAAGCCCAATCACCTTGTTGAAGGGGTGCTAAGCCTTAATCATTTTGTCAAGGTGTGTTAAGCTTGTACTACCATGTTGAAGGATAGATACCTTGACCACCTTTTTGGGGGGTTACATGGTCCTACTACCATGTTAAAGGGTAGATACCTTGACCACTTTGTAGGGGGTGACATGCCCGTACTACCCAGTTGAGGGGTAGATACCTCAATCACCTTCAAAAGAGGTGACGTGCCTTGGATACCAAGCAATATTTTTCTTGGTCTATAGCCATACTCCTTTCCTACACATGTAATATGTTCTATACTAGCATGTTTTACTTCAAGCATTGATCATAAATGCCATATTGTTACTACACTTGTCCATTGCTTATGAATATGCAATTTGATTATGTTGCCTATGAATACACAACATAATATTCAAATCAATCATTCTTACAAGGAAAAGTAAGTGTTGTAATTAAATCGAAAACATACAAAGAATTGATATTAACTTGAAGAAGAAGAAGGAGGTTAGTTGATGCAAAACCTAGGTCAGCAAGAGTTCTTGCTAGAATTTCAGTGGATGGTGGCTGGAGGTTGTTTGGAAATTAGAGGATGTGGGGTAGGTCGAGTGATTTTTTAAATTAGGGCAAATATGGGTTCAAAATAATTTGACCCCTCTATTTATACTTTGACTTGGGTCAACTGAAATTACTGGGCCTGACCCTATGAAACCCCGATTACGGGCTATCAACAATTTTATGACTCTTGAATCATGTTTTCATAGAACCCTCAACACTTAGCAATATTTTTAGCTACTAAGTATTTCATATAGTTTGTATACCTTGGAATCGTCTACAGCGCCTCGACAGGAGTGATGTTGATATGGAGTTGCTTTATCATGGAGAGGAAGTGCTTGAACTTTCCTTCCTCCTCCCTCTTTTTGAGTCATAAGAGATGGGAGGTGGAGGCCTAGGGATTAGCTTGAACCTCTATGGTATGTTAGTTGCTTCACTCACCCTATCCTTGGCACGATCATCTCCGTCATCCACCTCCTTTGCTGCAATCGTCTCCTCTTAAACAATTTCTACATCAACAGGCATGGGAGGGTCAATTGCACTTTTTCCACCTTGAGTAGTGACTGTCATACACTGCCCTTCATATTTAAGGATTTGCACTATGTTTCTAGGTAGTGTACCTCTCTGATGTTGATTGTGCTAAGCAAACACTTGGCCAAACTGTTGTTCAAGCTATTTGATAGCCACAGAATAAGACTCTATTATCTTATTAATACAGGAAATGTTTGATTTCATGCCCCTTAGTGTTTAATCCTACATCTCATCCTTCTTCAACATGTGATCAAACTTCTCGTCAATTCTTGAATTGTCTGCACCTACGTCGTGGTTGAGTGGTAGCACAAAAGAACTATTTTTGAAGCCTGCTCTGCGACCCCAATCTGCATCTAGACCCCTATTTCTATCATAATAACATCTGCGGTTGTCCTTGTAAGATCCATCTCTACCAAAGTTCTAACCTTTTTTTCCTTGAACCCAGGTCCTTGTATCTGCGACCCCAATCTGCATCTGGACCCCTATTTCTATCATAATAACATCTTCGGTTGTCCTTGTAAGCTCCATCTCTGCCAAAGTTCTGACCTTTTTTTCCTTGAACCCAGGTCCAATAGTCCTGATTGGACCTTTGGGCATTAGTCTGGAAACCCCTCGTCTGATCAGAAACAAAACAAGTGTCCTCATCATTGTATGGATACTTATATATAGGTGCACATGGATATTGGTGAACCACTGCGTTCACTCTTTCTTGGTTCTGCTTTATCACCACATCCATGATTGAGCAAAGTTGAGCAAGCTGTTGCATAATTGCTTCATTAATTCTAGTTAGCTCTAGCCCCATACTGACAACATTTAAACTCTTTGTGGATGCTCTATCCCGCTACCCCTATGCACGAATTGTTTTTGCCACCCTTTTCATTTGCTCCACAATCCTTGCAAATGGTTGTTTTAGAAATATGCCCTCCATGATAGTGTCAGTATAGGCTAGATTGTTCTCATCAAGGGCAAAGTAGAAAATCTCCAACAAAGCATCATTAATT
>JAOTQR010103025.1:0-20388 GCA_025774065.1 Solanum ossicruentum | reverse complement strand
GGTCCAAGGCATTTGGGTCTTGGTCCTAAGCCTCCCCACACCTGAAAAAATCTATACTTCACCATATTTTACCTTCATATCACCCAAAACATTCTCCAATACTCATTCAAACACTTAGTCAAATATTTCACTCCTGAATTCAACTCCCAAAACTCATCCAAATCTCCAGGTTCTCATTCAAGCTTCAAGTCTCCATCTCCAATCTTCATCAAATTATTCTCCAAAGCTAAGGTATGTGGGTTTCTTTCATGGGTTCCTTTCAGCTATGATATTCAAGCTTCCTTTTACTTATATTTGCATGATTTAAAGATGATTTACTCATGGGTCTTACTTATTATGAAATTTACTGCACACTATGTTGGGATTTATGAAATTGTGATTGGTTTAGCATGTTTTGAGATATGAATCTAAGATCTATTGTAAGATTGATGAAAGTTTTTGATGCATATTGCTTGAGGGTGTTACCAAGTATTTATTGATGGTTTTACATTGGATCTCCTTACATGATTTCATCCCTAAATTTCATGGTTTTACATGAGCACTACACACCTGCCAAGTGTTTCATAAAATGTCTGCTTATGGTTTTCTTGAGAAATTGAAAGCCCAATGCATATCTTATGATTTGAATGACTATATAATGATGAAATGAATGTATGTATATATTCTTCTATATAGTGTTGGAATGTGACTATGCCCTAATCGGGGGTTGCGCATCGGGTAACCCTATCAAAGGGTTTGTACCTTGATAACCATATCAGAGGGTTTGTACTTCGATCACCACTGGTGGTAGGGTGTGATGATCCATCAACCTTGTCGAGGGGTTTGTACCTTGATAATCACATTGGGAAGTTTGTACTCCGATCACCACAGGTGGTAGGGTGCGACTATCCACCAACCAATTGATAGGGTTTGTACCTCAATCAACAAGGGTGGTAGGGTGTGACGATCCACAAATAGTATAGTGGTCCTTTTTTACACATATATTATGTTCTCGGTAAGCATGTTTTACTTAAGCATTGATCATACATGTCATATTGTTACTATGTTATCTATTGTTTATCTCTATGCGTTTTGACTATGATGCCTATCTCTTGTTGTATTGCATCCTACATACTTAGTACATTCAAAAATACTAATGCATACTCTATGCCTACATGATGTCACCATATAGGAATCGGAGTCCCATTGAGCATCCTCCCCTATGTGGTTAGTACGATTACCTCTCAATCATGTTGGTGAGTTCTACATTTCGGGGATGATCTTTATGATTTTAGACTATGTTCTAAGACTATCTTTCTTTTACATATGTATTGACTATGAGGTTGAGCCCAGTTGTTTGTCTTGGCACCCGCTCTTATCTATGTAGTAGAGGTGTTGTTGGACATGTTATGTATCTATACTATGAGCTTTGACTCTCTCTTGAGTCTTGATATTTACATTATGAAAGTTTTCCCTTAGCCCCGTTTATCCCTATTTACCACTCCATGTTGTATTTTATCACTTCTGCGACCAAGGATGTGTAATAATATGTTAAGAGGATTGCTTGGAGTTCCTTCGGATTCCCCCTACGTCGTGTCACGTCTAGGCCCTAAGCTTGGGTCATGACAGAAAAATATAAACGCACACTAAGATGAATGCTACGAATCATGAAATAGACTCATGAATCGTAACAAAAAAGATTAAAATTTTGGGGGGATTTTGTAGAAGAGTGGCGTGAGATAGAGAGAGAGGGAGCCGTGAGGGATGAGACAGAATGGAAAAGTTAAAAGTCAATTGTTGGGACAAAGTGAGGGTTTTTAGATACCCTTGGTCAACCGTGTTGACCGGTCAACCATCTTTCTCAATGGATGGCTTCACGGCCTGTGTCAGTAGAAGGGTCCATTTCGCCGCCCGTCTCACCAGCCTTAACATTTTTAAATACTTACCTTACACACTTTTTCTGATACCACCTCCTTGAGTGACCTCACGGCTCGTGACATATGTAATGGTCTGTTTGGACCGTCCATTTGACCATCCTTGTGCATTTGTTTTTTTTTTTTTGAAACTCACCTCAGCCACACGTGCAAGCACCAAATGGCAGGCCTCATGAACAACTAGATGTGACATTGTTTGTATGGGTTCGTCATTTTCCACAACATGAGATTTTGAAAGACATACCTGGCATGCATATGCTCTACTGGCGGGCTCATGGGATGTCAGACTTGGCACAGTCCATGTGGTCCATCGGTCTAGCCATATTTGCTATTTTGAATGACATACCTGGTGACATGCACCCCACACGTTCGATACCACCGGGCGTCCCATGCTACACAGCCCATGTAGGCACATATTGTGCTTTTCTTGGCCAAATATTGGGCCACTGCAGGCTCATGTCTTGCCTCCCACCACGTGTAAGCGCATAAACTCCAAAATTGACACCTATACCTACCTCAAAACACAAATCAAAAACAAGAAATGCATGACATATGAATTAAAGTTTTTTTATTGACTATTACAATGCATGGGTTGCCTCCCATCAAGCGGTTGATTTAATGTTGTGGCATGACACAACTAAGATGGCTACTTAGACTTTGATAACTTGCATGACGTCAATCACCGAGCCTTCATCTACAACACCCAAGTATTGCTTCACTCATTGCCCATTGACTTTGAATCGATGCCCACTTTCTGCTTCTAGCTTAATTGCACCATGGGGGAACACCTGGGAAATCTTATATGGGCCAGACCAACTAGACCTGAGCTTACCTGGGAACTGCCTCAATCTGGAGTTATACAGTAGAACCTAGTCACCAACACTGAAACTTCGCAGAGCAATGTTCTTGTCATATTAGAGCTTCATAATGTCTTTATAGATGGCAGCACTCTCATAATCTTGGAGGTGAAACTCATCCAACTCGTTGACTTGGTCAAGGATCAAGTTAGCAGCCTCATACCAATTCATGTTTAGCCTCTTCAGAGCCCAGAATGCCTAGTGCTCCAACTCCATAGGTACATGGCAGGCTTTACCAAACACCAATTTAGATGAGGACATACCAATGGGTGTATTGCAAGCCGTCCTGTAAGTCCATAGTGTGTCATTAAGTTTTTGGGCCCACTCAGTTCTAGTCGCATTCACAGACTTGGTCCGGATCTCCTTGATTTCTCTATTTGAAACTTCAACTTATCCACTTTTCTGTGGGTGATAGGGTATGGCCATATTGTGTTTTCATACCCCAAACTTATAGCACAGCACGACATACCTTATTATAGAATTGAGAACTCCCATTACTAATTATAGTTCTGGGTGTCCCAAACTAGAGAAGATGTTTCGACTTAGAAACTGGACAACACTCTTGCTCTCATTTTTTGGCAATGCAACTGCCTCCATCCACTTGGAGATGTAGTCCACTACCACTAAGATGTACTTCATACCATATGAGCTCACAAATGGGCCCATGAAGTCAATGACCCAGATATCAAATAGATCTACTTCAAGAATAGGGGTCATGGGCAGCTCTTGACGCCTAGAGAATTTTCCCTGTTGTTGACACTAATCATAACCTAGCACCAGGTCATGGGCACCTTCGTAGATGGTGGGCCAGTAGTACCCACATTGTCAGATCTTCTTTGTTATCCTGGCACCACCATGATTGCCCTCCACTGAGGAAGAGTGGCAGGCCTCCATGATACTCATCGTCTCTGCTTATGGAATGCACTGCCTAATGGCCCTATTAGAACATGTTCAGAACAAGTATGGTTCATCCCAGAAGTTTCTGCAGACATCATGAAGAAACTCTTTTCTCTGGTAAGAGTTAAGGCCTTCAGGCATAATGTCACATAATATAAAGTTAGCAAAATTAGAAAACCAAGGAATTAGGTCAACAACAGCTGCCAATACATGCTCATTGGGAAACGAATCATCGATGTTTAACTAATCCTTCGCTCTTGACTCATCCTCCACCTAGACAAATGTTTTGCCACCTCTTTATCAGTTTCTTTTTTATCTTGGACCTCAAAGCCAAACTCTTACAATAGGAGAACCCATCTAATTAGCCTTGAGTTAGCATCATTCTTTGCCATGAGCTATCTCAAGGCTGCATGGTTGATGTGCGCTACCACTTTTGTTCCCAATAAGTAAGCCCTGAACTTATCAAATGCGTACACCACAATAAGCAATTCCTGTTCAGTCACTATATAATTCCTTTGAGCATCATTGAGGGTCTTGTTAGCATATTAGATAGGATGAAAAAACTTTTTGTGCTTCTTCCCAAGCATAACACCCACAGTAATTCCACTCGCATCAAACATAACCTCAAAAGGGGGCAGCCCAGTCTGGTCCAACTACCACAGGTGCAAAAATCAACTTTTTCTTCAGGGTCTTAAAGGCCTGTCGGCAGTTGTCATCAAACTGAAATTTGTCATATTTCTCCAATAGGTTGCACAATGGGTGTGAAATCTTGGAGAAGTCTTCAATGAAGTGGTGGTAGAAACCCACGTTCCCAATAAAGCTCCGGACTCCCTAACCTCAATCTTTACCTTATCCACCTCTATGCCCTTATCAAAAATCTTATGGCCAAAGACTATCCCTCCTTGACCATGAAATAGCATTTCTCCTTGCTTAACACCAAGTTCGCCTCATCACAATATTGTAGTGCCTTGCTAAGATTCAACAGACAATCATCAAAGGAATTACCCACTACAGAAAAAGTCATCCATAAATACCTTGAGGTGTCTTCAACCATATCAGAGAAGATCGACATCACACATCGCTGGAAAGTGGCTGGGGCATTACATAATCCGAAAGGCATCCTCTTGAAAGAAAAAGTCCCATATGGGCAAGTGAAGGTAGTCTTCTCCTGATCCTCCGGGAGTATGGATATTTGATTGTAGCCCGAGTACCCGTTTGAGAAGCAATACTACCCTCTACCTTCCAACCTATCAAACATCTGGTCCATAAAGGGAATGGGGAAGTGATCCTTCAAAGTCTATATATTCAGCTTTCTGTAGTCCCTATATACCCACCACCCAGTGATAGGTCACAAGGGGACAAGCTCATTTTTATCATTGGCAACCACTATCATGCCCCTTTTCTTAGGAACACATTCGCTGGAGTAACTCACCTGCTGTCAGAGATGGGGTATATCATCAAGCCACTTGATAATTTCTTTTTCACTAACTCTTGCATGGGCGAATTTAGCCTGCGCTGATGCTTGATATTAGGCACACAGTCATCCTCCAACTTATTTTTATGCATGCATATCCCTGGAGCAATTCCTATAATATCTACTATGGTCCAACCAATAATTCTTTTGAACTTTTGGAGGACCCCCAACAATGCGTTCACTTGATCTTCCTGAAGATCTATAACCACAATCACCGGAGGAGTGTTATTAGTGCCCTAAAATGCATACCTTAAGTGGTTAGCCGGCTCTTTGAGCTCCATAGTAGGAGGCTCCTCAATAGAAGTTTTGGCCAACAGAGTTGTCTATTCTGCAGGTCCAAGTCCAACTTCATGGGGACAAATGATCTGGTTCCCCTGACCTGCAAAGCATTCACCGTGTCTTTGTACCCCTTGATACTATCCTCTGGGAAGTTTAATAGCACTGTCGCCGGTGTGTCCACACTCATCTTTTCTTCAACTGGAATCTCAAAAAGACAGTCATCCTCTATATCCATGACAGACATTACAGCCACCTCTTTGGGTCTCTTTATAGCGCACACACTAAACTTTACCTCTTCAGTGTTCAGTATGAAGGTCAGCTTCCCATGCTCCACATCTACTAAAGCTATGTTAGTCGCCAGAAATGGTCTCCCAAGGATGATAGGGGCCTTACGATCCACCTAAGAGTCCAGAATGATGAAATATACAAGAATGATGAACCTGCCCACACGGACTCTCGCATCGTAAAAAATCCCTACCGGCCGCTTCACTGATCTGTCTGCCATAAGTAACTGCATTGTAGTAGGTATGGGAGCTCTTAAGCTTAAATGCTTATAAACTGCCAGCGGCATCAAGTTAATGTTGGCACCCAAGTCATAGAGAGCCCGTGAATAATCATAAGCTTCAATAATACATGGGATCGTGAAAGCTCCTGGATCTTCCTTCTTCTCAACAACAGATCTCATAGCTATGGCGCTATAGTGATAAAGATTGTTAGACAACTCGATTATGGCTGTCCTCCTCTTAGTGACTAAATCTTTCATGAACTTAGCATAGTCTAGCATCTGCTCTAGTGCTTCCACTAGAGGGATAGACAAGAATTTCTGAAACATGCCATCTTTAACCATCTTCTGCAACCTCTATGGGAATAGTGATGGTGGCTTAGCAATGGTCGGTAAAGACTAAGTTGCTAGTTTGTATGACTCTTGGGCATCTTTAACAACCTCAGGCTCTATTGGTGCCACATCTCTCTCTGCGCTCATGTCATCAACATGCACCTCTATGAGGTCAGGCACCTTGCCTTCAGCTTTATCAGTACCTGCATCACTAGCTATAAAAGGGTTAAAAAGTACCTTACTGCTCCTCGTTGTTACTGCCGAGCAGTGACCACCATTTTTTGGGTTCTAAATAGTGTCACTAGGAAGTGGCCCAGCTTTTCTCTAGTTCGATGTGGCTGATAGTTGCTCACAGCTTTAGTTGCTTAATCAAGGTGGAATGCGAGTCGACCAATTGTCGAACATTGGACATTTCTCCTCTCATATCTATCACCCATGCTTTAGTGGACTCTACCTTCTAAAGAACCTTTGCCATCATCTCCTCTAATTTTAGGTTTCCACCACCATCATTTTGACACTCATAATTCCTATAACCATGTCTATTTTGCTAGTTTCCTTGATAGTTCTCACGACCATGGTTTTTACCTTGGTAATTAGAACTGAATGGTTGTAACCCCCCTGGCTTCCCAAGAAGTTTGGCTCGTCATCATAATTATAGCCTTGATCATCATCCCTGGGCATTGTATCCATAGCTTTTACGTTTTCTAGGCCTCCATCTAGTAGCCAATTCATCAGCAAGTCCAGTTGGGTCCGCATATAGGCCATGTCTTGATCCTGTTCTTCCTCCTTCTACCATTGTTCTGAAGTCATCTTGAAGATAAACCTAGAGAAGTCTCCATATATGGTGAACCAAGTCCTATTATCTTGGCTACCTGGTCCAAGATCACCACTATATGTGGGAATGTTTTGGATGTGTATAATCCTCCATAAGCAGCATCAATGATAGGTTTCATCACAAAGGTGCAAGACTTGTAGAAGACTGCTTTCAAGTGTCCATCTGTGAGATGGTGATTGGGGCACAACTTAAGCTTCTGCTTGAATCTCTGCTACGTTTCATATAGTGCTTCATTCGGCAGTTTCTTGTGAGACACAATCTCATCTTTGATCTTCATTTGTCTCGATGCAGGGGAGAACCTCTGCAAAATAGCCTCTTTTAACTCTCCCCAAATGCAAAATGGAGTCATGTGGAAGTCATTTAGCCACTTTGTCGTCTTACCAAAAAGAGACAACGAAAATAATCACAACCTGAGTGCTTGCTGACTAACCCCTGGAATTTCAGACGATTGACATGTCACCAAGAAGTTCATCACATTCTAATTTGCATCCTCAGTTGTTGCTCCGTTGAACAACCCCTTCAATTGTAGCATCTGCAGCATGGTGCCAGTGATGGTGAACTTTACATCTGTAGGGATTGGGGAAGCACTATTGCTCTAGTGGTCCCAGCACCTTCATCATCGTCATTTGCTGCTTGAGGCTACTGGGGACCTTGAGGTCCCAAAAAATGTTGCTGATGCAAGGGTGGCACTGGTGGCACTTGTTTAAGTGATAACACCAGTGGAACCTTATTACCTGCAAGGTCATCATATTCCAGATTGTCATTTCCCCCACCTGTAGTATTCACTGCCAACTCTCTATGTCTTGTTGCTTCCCGTTCTTGGGCATTCATTTTGCGGATTAACTTAGTGAGCTCAGGGTCGGAGGGAATAAGTCCTTCACCCTCACTTCGGGTGTTTGGCATGCAACACTGGCTCCCTACAAAGAACAAAAATAAGAAATAAAAGTAAAATTAGGGACTAGTATTACACACTGAAAGTAGCAACTAATAGACTATTACTTCGCCGTATTCCCCGGCAACAGTGCCAAAATTTGATACACCCAAATCTACACTACAAATGGAATAGTAAAGCACTCGTTGATCAAATATAGAACTCAACAAGAGTTAAGGTCGATTCCATAAGGAATGCGTGAGAATGAATCTATTAGCACCCTATTCAAATACAATATCTATTCCCAAAATAAAAATACATAAAGTAAATGGGGGGTTTTGGTTTTTGCAAACTAAATTATTAAAGTAAACTAATGAAAGAGTACAAAGACTCTTCAATTTCAAATGATTAATTCGAAGCTAGTATTGTGTTCCCTATGACGTCTAATACGATATCTGAATCCATATGGTAACCTCATTCATGATTATGTACATAAGATCAAACAAGTTATGTAACACCTAATTCACCTTTCGATCCTTCTTAGATGCATTTCATTCATCACCTTCTGGTCTCAGAATGTATACCTTTTAACCCTTGTTATGGACCCCAGAATACTCTCACCTTCTGGTGTCAAGTACTTAGACGAGGTTAAAAGCCCCAAATTTCTGTTATAGAACTCTTTTCCTAATCACTACATCCCTTTCGAACATGTAACGATTATAGCCTTACCCTAATTTATCGAATCATTAAGGTAGAAGTTAAAGTGAAGAATACTACAATATATACTATGATCAATCCCGAGATTCACTCCAAATTCATCTATCTCATTGATTTATCATGGGTCCCATAATCCTAGTTGTGGCTTCAGGCTAGTATATTTAAGAAATATAGCCTACAACAATATAAAGAATTCATGATAAAGAAATTACTATTGAAGAATTAGTGAATCCACATATTACAATCTCAAGCAACATAATTGAAATCTAAGAGTTCAATGAAAATAGATGCAAAATAGTGTTCTTCTCGTGTTCTCTATCTCCAGTAGTCCGAGACTAAGTAAAAATAGAATAACAACAATACATTACATATACAAGGAAAACCAAATCCAACTCAAAATAGGAAAAATAACGTCAGTATGGACACGGGACACTATATGGCCTGTGAGACACTAGATGGATTGTGAATCAATTTGTGAGTCAATAGTTGTCTTCAATCGGTCTTCACTATGCGTCATAGCCTCAAGTATAGGGACACAGCTTGTGTGCAGGTTCACGGTCTATGAAATGGACTGTGACCCTTACCTCCATGCATTTCTATGTTGTCCACTTGGATCCTCATTGTCATAGCCCACTTCATGGTCCGTGGTTGGTCATGCGGCCCGTGACAGGCCCCATCTCTTTCCATTTGCACAATTTTTATAATTTTTTATGCTAATGGCCCATCTTCAAGTCACTTTGATGGCATGTGACATGGACCATGTCAATTCCCACAGCCCGTGAAAGGTACCATGGGTCATGCCTTCGACTATTTTCCTCCATCTTCTCATACCAAGTATGAGGCCACGATGAGCCTCACAGTCCATGGAGTGATCCACGAGTTATGAAGGCACCCGTGGTCCTTCACTTTGTTCTATTTTTGCTTCACTAACCAAGGCTAAGTCCACATGGTATCTCATTGTCCGTGTAATGCTACACGGGCTGTGGAGGCCTTCATATGTCAACATTTGAGCTCATCTTCAATCATTTTCTCATAATTTCATCCATTGCTCCATGCCTTAACCATTTTCCTAAAAATAACAAAAACACACATCAAACCAACAAATTTTCTTGAAAATACACAGCAATCCTTTGTTTAAAGCGTTACAAGAGTCGTATTTTTACGACTCATCACTTGCTACTTGAGAGTTTTTCTTGCCATGTTTCTTTTCTCTCAAGTGCACTATCTGGTAGAACTAGCATGTTTAGGTTGTGATGTTTGTGTAGATACAAGTGTATATAGAAGTCTAGGGTAACCCATGTTTTGATATGTGAAAAATGCCCCAAGTTAAAAATTTTGCAAAAAGCTTTTGCATGCATCCCATCCTGACTAACTCGTATGATTTTTGGGAAGCATGGTACGCATTGTACGGTTGGCATCTTGATGAATGAAGCATGACTATGTTTGGTTAGTGCTAACTAGTGTTGGAGATGTGCTGTGTGTGTGAGCTTATTTGCTTAATTCAGTCGGTGCACTTATAAGTTAGAACTTGTCTGGTTAGTCCCACTAAAATAATTGATTAACTAGATTAGGATATGATAATAGGCCCTTTTTGTTGACAAGTCACTTAGCCTAAATTTGACCTACCAAATGAAGTTGTCCCTTTTGAACCAAAAGTTGAGCCTGAATAGATCTTTTCCTTGTAATCACCTAACTCACCTTCCTTGTCTATCTGCAGGTCTTTACTTTCGCTCTGGTCTCTCCAACGACATTGTGAACCTCAGCCTAGGCCAAAAGCCTAAGCTGAGGCGGATTGCATTGTCCCTGGTCCTGTAAAAAGACATTGTGAACCTTAGCCTAGGTCAAAAGCCTAATTTGAGGGTGGCTTGTAGGAAAAGCAGAAAAATAAGTGTGGAAAAGAGCCAAGTGATAAGAGGAGAAGAGAAGTTTGGGGTGTAACTGTGAGTAAAAGAAGAGAGTGAAAGAGAAAAGAAAGAAAAATAATAAATGATCATGGAAATCAATCCCAATGGCATATAAAGTTAGAAAAATAGGGGCAATAAGAGTGGGAGGCTGAATGTAGTGTCCTGAAAGGGCTAATTAGTCACTTTGATCCTAAATGTACCTCACCCTAGCCCGAGCCTATATTACAAACCACAAAAGTCCTGATGTGATCCTAAAAAAGGTCATTCAAGAGTCAAGATGGCGAAAATAAGGACAAGCACAAAGTCGATACTTGTATGTCCACTGAAAATCACTTCTGAGAGTGAGTGTCGACATTCCCGTCTTTGTTGTACATTGATGTATTATGTGTGAGACTTGTTTGTAGTGAGGGCACTATCCTTGCACTAATTGTTTGCTAATACGACTCGTTCATCTTTGTTCCCTATATTATTTGTCCTGACCGTACATATATGATGTTTACCTTAATCTGTGTGGATCTGTTTGGGGTGTAAGTCCATTTTAAGCATGTTTTCTGGGCATATGTGTTAAAATTGAGGGGTTATCCATATTTCTAATTGAGAACTTGTATTTACGTTTTGTTTTGTTGGGTCGTCATTGCTTGAGGACAAGCATTCATTCGAAGTTGTAGGTGTTGATGGGTCATGGAAATACGACTCTTGTAACGCTTTAAATATAGAATTTTATGCTTTCTCAAGCAAATTTGCTGGTTTGATGTATGTTTTATTTCGTTTTTTAGGAAAATGGTTAAGGCATGGAATGATGGGAAAAGTACAAGAAAATGAGTGAGAAAAAAGCTCAATGTAACCAGATGGAGGCCTCCAAGGCCTATTTAGTAGCATCACACGCACCATGAGAGGCCATGTGGACTTGGCCTGGGCACACGAAGAGGAGAATAGAACTAAGTAGAGGAGCACAAGCCCTGTGTGACATGAGACGTACCATGAAGATCATTGTACCCTCACACTTAGCTTGCTAAGGAAGGGCTAGAATGAAGCGAAACGAAGGAAAAAATGGAACCTCCTATGGTGCCTTTCAAGGGCCATAGGAACTGGTACGGGCCATATCTCGTGTCGTATAGTTGATGTGAAGTTGGGTCATTACCATCGAAAAAGAGAAAATTGTGCAAGTCAAAGTTGACAGGATGCTCTCACGGGATGTGTGACACACCACGAACTATGAGAAGGGTCGTGGTATTGAAGGAGAAGTTGACAGCACAAAAAATCATTAAGGCAAGGGTCACAGGCTGTTTCACAGATCGTGAACCCTCACACGAGCCGTACTAATGCACGTGAGTAAATGATGCTAGTTAAAAGCAAAATACTGACTCACGGACTGTTTTATGGTCCGTCTGGAGTCTCACAGGTTGTGTAGTTTCTCGTACCCATGCCCACGCCTATTTTACGATTTTAAGTTTGATTAGTTTTTTCCTTTTATATATATATATTATTTTTATTCCATTTTATTTTTCTTTGACTAGTGGAGATAGAGAAGGAAGTAAGAATGTTATTTTGCATTTATTTACATTGAACTCTTGGATTTTAATCATCTCTTTTGAGATTGTAATTCATGAATTCATCACTTTATTAATAGTAAGTTCTTTATCATGATTTCTTTATATTTTTATGGGTTATTAATCTTGAATAATATGCCAAGCTAAACCCCAACTAGAGTTGTGGGAACCATGACAACTCAATAAGATAGATGAATATGGGGTAAATCTCGGGATAGATTATCGTATATATCATAGTATTCTTCGCTTTAACTTCTTCCTTAATGAGTCCATGTGTTAAGTTAGGCTTGTATTCATTACATTCCCAGAAGGGATGTAGTGATTAGGAAAAGAATTCTATGACCAAAATTTGGGGGTTTTAACCTAGTCTACGTACTTGAGACTAGAAAGTGAGGGCATCTGGGATCCATAACAAGGGATAAAAAGTATACATTGTGATATCGGAAGGTGATGAATGTAATGTATCTCAAAAGGACCAGAAGGTGCATTAGGTGTGACATAACTTGTTTGATATTGTATGCGTAATCATGAACGGGTTAATTACATAAATTTGGCTATCATATTATACGTCATAGGGAACACAATCCTAAATTTTCATTAATTGTTTGAAATCCGATAGTCACTGCACCTTTTCATTACTTTACTTTAGTAACTTAGTTTGCATCATCAACCCACCCCCCACCCCCCAAATTTACTTTATGCACTTTTATTTTGGGAATAGATATTACATCTAAAAAGGGTGTTGGTAGATTTATTCTCATGCATTCCCTGTGGGATCGACCTCAACTCTTGTTGAATTCTATATTTGATTAACGACCACTTTACTATTTTTTTTTGGAGTGTAAATTTACGCATATCAGGGTTTCTACTACAATGTTGGCGGGTGGATTTGAATAACTTTAAAATGAAATGATTTTACTCCTTTCTTGTCTTATACACTTAAATTGCATGATTTTAAGCACATGTACATATACCTACCATGTTTGACTAAATTTACATGAAAAGGACTCTTATGTTGATGAAAGACTATGGCATATTTTGTAAGATAAGCATTTTATGATAAATAATGGGCTTCTAAGCATGCATTAAACTCATGAAAAGTTTCTATAATTTATAAGTGAGATGTTGGGCCCTTACACTATATTCCATCTACTTGTGAGTGAATAATGTCTACATGAAGGGGTCAAGCATGATAACTATTTTACCCTCATGTACAAACTAAAGCTCACTAGAAGGTGTTAAGCATATTACAATCTCTACCCTGATGTGAAATGCAATGACTAGTAGAAGGGGTCATCTCCATAAAATATTTATACCCTCTAGTATACGGTATATGCCCACATGTAGGGGTCAAGTATTTCAATGAGCTACTCATGCAATGTTATCATGTTTTTACAAGTCATTCAACTTATAATTAAATTTATGATTATTTAAGTATTCCATGAGACTAGACTTAGCACCGAAAAAGGCTTAAGGTGGGGGATCGACCCAAGGTGTCCTTATATAAAGTCTTGGTCACTTATGTATGATCCACCATAGATTTATATTATTCCCTAAATAGGCTTTACAAGTAGATCCTACTAGGACAAGTTCTCCACTTTGTGGGGTCATGCTTGGTTTACCTTTGCAAGTAGACCACTCCTTTATTCGGTGTGGATTTAATATCATGATTTGAAGTAGTAGCTTGCTTGGTCTTATATGTCGATTAGGGTCTCCTCCCACATATGTATGATATATTATGCAAGTTTTAATTTCTCCGTGCATGTTTTATTTTAAGCATTGTCTATACATTTCATATTAAGATTATGTTTATTAATCGTGATTATGCATCTTGATTATTATGGCTTATGTGGTTTAATTCATTGCACCCCTCATACTTAGTACATTCAAAGTACTAATGCATATTGCATACTTTTTGTCTACATGATCTAACCATGTAGGGACCGAAGCTCCTATTTATCCTTCTCCTCATGGCTAGATGGCTTGTTCGAAGATTGCTATTGGTGAGCTCTCCACTTTGAGGATAACATCCACTTTCCTTTTATGCTTTGTTAAGACTTATTTACTTATGGATATTTATCTTTTGAGGGTGAACCCGGGAGATGTCTTAGGCCCCGTTCCTCTCATGTTAGAGGTGTTGTTGGATATATGGCTATTTATGTTATGATCTTGACTTCACAATGTTTGTGTGATTACGAAAGACTTCCTTTAGTCCTAATCTCCTTCTATGTGTTGATATTTGTTGATGATGTGATAGAAGTCCCAAGTCCCCTATTTCCCCAATAGCATTGAGTCAGACTTACTTGATAAAGATCAAACAAGAAAGAAAGGAAAAAAGGAACAAAGAAGGATATGTGGATTAAATTCAAACTATTGAAATTATGGGCAACATGAGACTAAAAACTTCACCTCCCAATTGATTTCAACAACTCAAATCAAACCCTAGAAGAAAAAGTTGAAGGAAACTAAAACCACAAATGGACAACCTTCAATCAACCAAGCAAACAAGTCAACTAACAATTCTAAGAGTTCACCCTAATTACTCACTAAAGATACTACAATTTGAGAATTCAATATTCAACATCATCTAAATTGTCCAATTCTAACATATGACTATTTATACTAAGTAAATAAAAGAAGACATTTTCTTTACAATTTTACCCTTAATGAGTAAGGGCCTTGTTTGGTTGTCTTCTTTTCAAATTCTTGAATTCAAGTAGTAGTCATTTGCACACATGGCCTCTTTTCTTCCTTCTTCTTATCTTGAAAGATCTTCCATGCATTATAAGTGTTTCTTTGGTGACCCTCAAGCTCCTCTAGTGCATCCTTGTTCATGAACAATGTTTGTAGGTCTTGGAGATCTTTTGCTTGGCTCCTTGCGAATGATCTTAAGGGGTACATGTCACTCATGTTGGTGCCACCTTTACTTTGCATGTTATCATTACCCACCCCTTAGACATTATTTATTATATAATTCATGCAAATCCTCTTCCCTATAACGTCCCTATAGCCTGAGTCCAAAGTCTCGCTTACCCTTAGAATTATTTATTACTTGTTTGTTGTTTAATTATGCTTCTGCAACTAAGGATGTGAAAATGATATGCTTGAGAGGCTTATTTGCATTACCTTTCGATTTTTCATTTACCGTTTCAAGTCTAGTTCCTAGGCTTGGATCATGACAAACTTAGTGTTAGAGTACCAGGTTTATTAATGGTCCTCAGAAATCCAAAACACTATGTCAAGTAGAATCATTTTCATGGTTGTGAAGTGAGCACAACTATGAATAGGAGGTTATGAGGCATTTTAGGAAATGAATCACTTATTCATGATCCATTTCATATGGTAGAGCTAAATCCTCTAAGGTTTATTTCTGGGTTTTATCTGTTACGTTTTAGAATATGTCTCACGCTCTTCAGAATCGTGGAAGAGATAGTAATCATGCCTCTTTTGAGGATAAATTTCCCAATAATGACATATCAAATGCAGAGATTCTTATGTTATATGGCTATAGGCCAAAGTTGTAATTGCTCAACTAAACCAACAGGTAGTACCCCCGAGATTACAAATGATAAGAGGAAGAAGAGGATGGCTATGAGGTCCCGAGTTGATGGTGCTCTATCTTCTACAAATCTACCAATGCCAAATATGAAGAGGAAAGGCTCCTTTTCGCCATTCGTCAAGTGTGTGGGAAGAAACATCAAGAAAAGTGTTTAGCTGGCACTGAGGGTTGTTTCAACTGTGGTAGTATTGGCATAAGATGAGAGATTGTCCTGTGGTCTCTATAGAAGGGAGAAGAAGGTCACTATTTGAAGGTAGACTTCCATATTCTAAGCTCAGTGGTAATGGTGCACCAAATACTCCTAGGTGACCGAAATGTGGAAGGAATCATGTCGGCACATGTTTGAGAAATACAGGTGCATATTTTTGGCGTGGAAAGATGGCCACAAGGTTGTTGATTGTCCATATGCTCAAAATAGAGGTAAAGATGGTCTTCCTCAAGGACATGGTTCTCATAGAACTCAAAAGGCACAAGGCGATGCCAAGAGTGGTGGTGCTACTTTTCCTAAGTATCGAAGGTGTAGGAAGAACTATGGTGGCATTTGTCGGAGAGGATCGGGTGGTTGTTTTGGTTGTGGAAAAATGGGGCACCAAATCTCTGAGTGTCCTTATGCTGCTAAAAGAGGTGAGGAAGGGTGTCCTCATGGTCAAGTGGTTCCAATAGGGCAAGTGCAAAAAGGTGCCCAAACACTAAGACAAGTTTCATGTGGAAACCGATTCCATGATCTTCAATAGAGGCAAGAGGTGGATGAGGCCCTCAATGTTGTCACTAGTATGTTAAAGGTTTTATGATTATTATGTCTATGATTTATTGGATCCGGGTGCCACTTTCTCTTTTATTACTCCATTTGTTTGCAATAGGCTTGAGGTGTGTTCCGAATCATTGTGTGAACCCTTTGAGGTGTCTACCTCCATTTGTGAGTCCATTATTTCTAAAATAGTCTATAGTGTTTGTCTCATGTCTATATTGCATAAACTCTTGCCTTGTATGTTTTGTTGAACTTGATATGGTAGATTTTAACATTATACTTGGGATGGATTGATTACATGCATGTCATGCTTCCATTGATTGTATAGCCCGCAAAGTTAAGTTCCAATTTCCTAATGAGCCCGTGTTTGAGTGGGAAGTTCATAATTCGATGGTTTGGGGTAGGTCCATTTCTTGTCTTAAGGCTCGAAAATATATTTTCAAGGGTTGTACATATCATCTTGTGAGGGTTAGAGATGTTGACTATAAAGTCCCTCCCATTGAGTCATTTATGGTGGTCAATGAGTTTCTTCATGTCCCTTGATGAGCTTCCCAGTGTTCCTCCCTAAAGATAAATAGATTTTGGTATAGACCTTCTCCCCGGTACATGACCCATTTTCATTTCCCCTTACCATATGGCCCTAGTGGAGCTAAAGGAGTTGAAGGACCAATTGAGAGATTTGTTGGAGAAGGTTTTTATAAGGTGTATCAAGCCACGTTGGGGTGCACCGGTATTGTTTGTAAAGAAGAAAGATGGCTCACTGTCACGACCCGAAAATAGGCGTGATGGCACTCGTCTTATCCCACCAAGACAAGTTAGCCTATAACCCAACTACAACCTTAAAAGTGCAAAATTATAGTAAAAACAAAAGTTCAATTACGGATAATAAGCCAACTTAATGAAAATCCTCCAAAACCTAGTTGTCACATGCACAAGCTTCTAATGTATTACAATAGATTCGAAAAGATCCACAAGTGTCAAATGATATTGTTCTAGAATAGAAAAAAATCATAAATAGGAGTAAGAAGTAAGCTGGGATGGCAAACAGCTACCTCTCGCATTCTCTACAGGAAGCCTCAGAAAAGAACAAGTAGAGAGTATCACGACAATCCGGGCTCGCAACCTACAAAATCGTTGTAGCAAGGGGGTGAGTACCAAACACACGGTACTCAGCAAATGAACTAATAAACATAAAATTAAGTAGTATAGAATACTGATACCCCCAACACTCCCACCAAATCCCCACAACTACAACCTAACTCATAACCTTCACAATTACACCATTCGAAATTTCTATGATCGAAGCCTATGATAGCAAAATCCTCATTTACCCCACTTTCAAGTCATAGGGAAAAATTCTACAATTTATCAAGTTCTCGCTAATTCATCAAGTGTCATCAAATCACTACCAAAACTAATCATGTAAAGACATAAACAAGTCGATGATATAATGAATAACCAATATCAATAGCACTCCATATAATCATAACAAGCCAGAGCATTATTGGATGAAAATGAATGTCGTGAGATGTAATGCAATGCAATATCACGTAGAATGATGCATGTCTGTCCTACGATACACATCTGTTGATCATAAACATGCCTCAGTCAGAACCCATGGGGCCACACATGGACCATGTATCCGTCGTGGCGCGCGACACGTCCCTCGAATCATAGTATCTGTCGCGGTGCGCGACACGTCCCTCGAATCATAGTAAACTCTTTAATTCTCATTCTTTTCATTAGCCGGAACCATTTTCTTTCGGGTTTATATTTCCTTCCTTGGATCATCCAGCATGCACATAGTAAATGCACAGTAATCATGTTCATGGAAATAAAGTGTGCAAGATGCCATGCAAATTCATATATCTCAATACCATCACAACCTTAACAACATTCACATATAAAAGTAAGTATCACTGCAATATCAATACCAAACAATCACTATTTCACATGTAGTAAATCTCCACCATTACTTCACGAGTCAAATATCAGCATAGGATAACTACCCAATTCAAAATATTTCAATCAAAACCTATATAAATTATTCTTAGCACCTCACACAAGAAGTACAAAATTCTATATACTTAACAAAGGTTAAGAAATTCACTTGCCTTAGCCAAAGATAATCAATAAAGCACTTGAGTCTTCCCCTTCCGAATGGAATCCGAAACACCACGATCTAATCCAATAAGAATTCACTATTAAATTTTTGAAATGGAAAACACCAATACTACTATACGTCTAGCTTAGACCCAACCTAACCAATTTTATAGTCAATTCCCAAAATTCAAGCCTAGGGTTAAGTTTAAGTTCCTCCAAATAACCAAACTTTAATGGTATTGAACAACCGATCTCAATTTATCAAAACTAATATAATGGCACGATAATTATAAGAAATTTCACTGTCAAAACCAAGTTATTACTAACAATTGCCATTGTTAAATACAATTAGTATTATCTAATAGTACACCATAAGAAAATTATGTCACTGTCCAACTAGTTGAAAGAAACGATAATGGCCAATACAAGGTCTTGAACATGTGTAGACACATAATAACTCATTATCTCTAATTCTTATCATGTTTGTTCTCTGTGAACTAGTAATAGGAATTGTTAAATTTAACAAAAGGACAAATTGAGGTAAGGCACTAATAATAGAGAGGGGTCACGTCATACTAATGATAATAATATTTTATCACCTGAATAATAAATTCCTAAGCATGAAGCTACTAGATTTAAGGGTGAAGAAGCTCACCTAGGATTTCAAACGTCGTTCTGCCAAGTTCTCCCATTGGACGATGTCATTCAGCAAAAACCCTTCCTTTCTCTTTTCTAATTTTATTTTATTTTATTCTTAATAAATATAAGATAAGTAGTACAAATTCTTAATTAAATATCCACTTTAGCCCATAAAGTAAATTAATTGTCTAAGTTTACCCATAACTTAAGTAATCGTAGCTATAGAATAGTTCGAAATACCTATTTAAAATTTATGAGAGAGATATTATATAAAAGCAAAAGGACTAATTCTCAAGATGATCTAACGGGTCATTACATTATCCACCACTAAGAATCATGCTCGTCCTCAAACATAAGGTAGAAGAAAGTACCTGAAGCTTCCAAGAGATGGGGATATTTAGCACGCATGTCAGACTCTATCTCCCAAGTCGCCTCTCTAACTGGACGATTCTTCCATTGCACCTTCATGGAAGCAATTTCTTTGTTTCCAAGCTTTTAAACCTGTCTATACACAATAGCTATAGGCTCCTCTACAACTGACAAGTCTGGATTCAATGCCACCTAATCGAATGAGAGTATATGAGACTCATCAGGCACATACTTCCAGAGCATAGAGACATGGAACATAGGATGTACAGATGATAAGCTAGGTGCTAAGGCCAGTTTGTAGGCCACCTCCCAACTCTCTCCAAAATCTCAAATGGGTCAATAAATTGAGGGCTGAGCTTTCCCTTCTTCCCAAATCACATCACGCCCTTCATGGGTGATACACTGAGCCAAACGTGATCACCCTCCATAAATTCTAATGCTCAGACCCTCCTATCTGCATAACTCTTTTGTTGACTCTATGCCGTTAGTAATCTACCCTGAATCATACTAATATTCTGCTTAGGATCTGTTAGAAAGTCTGCATCTAATGTGTCTGTCTCCGCAGAATCAAACCAACCAATTAGAGATCTGTACCTCTCCACTAAAATAGTCATAATTTTCTACTCCGAACTCCGATTAATGCAAAATTAGATACGTTGGAAATCTAGTTCGAATATCTTCGATTTGATATATTATGAGCCATCCAACTCATTATACTTTAGGAGATATGATCATTTGAATTTGACCCTTCTATCGATTCAAACGAAAACTTAGTTGCTAGAAATTCTTTGAACTTGGTTTGATGTAAAAGATCCCTTATGACTCTAAATCACACCTA
>JAOTQR010103006.1:0-28275 GCA_025774065.1 Solanum ossicruentum | reverse complement strand
ATATACTTCTTGTTTTACATGAAGAAACCATACTAGAAATATCTATAACTTAAACCATATTAAGAACATCAAAGTCTTTTCATAATAAATCCCAAAAAACATATAGAAGTCACCATAATAAAAGGCAAGTATGCAGCAACTTTCTCGACACAAATTGTCCAGAATTTCCAGCAGATTTTCAGGTTCACATACTATCATATACTTCTTGTTTTACATGAATAAATCATAATATATACACAACTATAATTGCTTACCTTTGCCTTATATGTTCTGGATTCCCTTCAAAAGCCTTATACAATTGATTTTGCAGCTTGGTGAAGTGAATTATAGAGAGGACAAAAGACTTTAAAAAAGCTGAAACTTTATTTCCTAGTGGAATGAATTAGTGTTGCACTTGATCAGTTTTTAAAGATTATTTTTGGCCAACTTTATCTTCCACTTTTAACCTGATAATGACACCCATTAATAATCTATTAATGGAGCATCTTATCCTCCAAAATTGGGCTTAATTGGGTCTCAAATATGATGGACCCTTGCTTCTAATTTCCAGCTTTCTTCTTAGTTTGTTTTGGGTCCAAAAGGCCAAGTGGTTTGTAGTGTACTTAGGAAGTTTTTAAGTTATTCTTGGACTGAAATTAAGGTCCATTTATACTACTACAACATGGGCCAAAGTTACACCCTTAACATGAAATTTATTCATAATCGAATTTGAACAAATTCGGCATCGAGCCTCGTCTCTGTTTAGCTATCAATTTTAAGCCAAGAAAGTAGGTAACTCATCTACTAAATTATTGAGTCAGCCAATAACCTCAATTCTTTACTTAGTTTAGGGTTGATATATCCTCAATTTAGCGCCAACACAAATATACCCTCGACCCTCTTAAGCATTTAGACTCACATATCACCTATTAACACGAGATTCATGCACTTTCAAGAATTTACGCTAATTTGACCAAACCATAACATGATTCATTTACATAGCATTAATACATGTAAAATGTGGGGTGTTATAATAAGAAAAGGGCCTAAGATGTGTATCCAAATGGTATATAATTGTTTGAGACTGTAAGTTTATGATTTACTACGAGTATCGAGATAGTATATGTGAGTTGTCAATGTGGAATGGATTGATGTAACCATTCTTTATCACCCTTAAGAGTTGGGTCAAGGGGGCTAGCTATAGATAATGAGGCAACTCTCATTATAGTCCAAATTTATGTCTGCGAGTTTATAAGATGAGTGTTAGTAGACTAAAAAGGAAGAGGTTAAATCATCAGAGTCATAGAAAGTGACTATTATGCCAGTAAGAGCAGTAGATACAGGAAGATACCTATAAAGATAGAAAAAAAGTTAAAAGTGGTAGATCCTTGGTACGACTACTGCATAGGTGGCGAAATGAATCTCAAGGATTTCAAATAAGGGTTGGTGATTTCATAATAAGCTCCAAGAGAGTGGATCAATATTATAAAGATACGCTTATGGATACAGAAAATCCTAATGAGTAATTTTGGGAATGATAATAGAGGATTTTAATAGGGGAGTTCATATAAAAAATTGGGTTAGTCCTTTGAACTCTATTGGTATAAAGTAACATGTCGATGATAAGGTTGGCTTCAAGATAATGGCAATGAATATTGAGCATAATGATGATAAGAATTCATGATAGATTATGATCAAGATGCAATTATATGATAAGGATTTTTGATTAAATGAATTTGATTTGGTAATAATGACTTATAGACCTTAAAAGTTATGAATTACTATTATTTGATGGGTAACGTGATCATATGAAAAGATGTAGAATTTATTGAGACACTGCTCGAATAGAATCAAATAGAGCTAGAGTCAAAAAGAAATAAAATTAGAGAGATGTAGGTTAGCCTTTAGAAAGATACAAGAACAAAGACATTCACTCTAATGGTAAAGGCCAAAAATGTATCTTTCGAGGGAGTGGAAAATGTAATTCAGAGACACGTGATCCCATCCATTCTGCTTTGGTTATAGTGATTATGTTACGTGTCATTAATCTGGGTTAGAAAACTATTGGCTAATATTTGAAAAAAAATTATATATGTGCGGCTTGAATATGGTGATAAGCTCTTTTTGTAATTTTGAGTATGATAATCAGTATATTGAATTTTTTTATAAGGAATATGGTAAGGTCGATAAAGAGGGATCAACAATAATAAGTTAAGATATATGAATTCATAAAGATCTTTATGGTATGAGTTAATGTTGAAAGATAAGGAAAATTGAGTTCTATGATTGGAGTTAGAATTCAAGTTCTTCATAGTGAGTCAATGTTCATGGTAGTATATTTTTTCAAAGTATAAATTAGTAAAGTATGAAGTGATCAAACTATATTGAATGTTGAACATTTGAAAGGACTTATGCATGATTTGGATTATAAAGATAGTTACTTTAACTATTAAAGGACCTAAGGAAGGGTGTTACTTGAAATTTTTTTTAGAGTATGAGAAAAAAATATATCACGAAGTATTGGTTAAAGGATATGATTGGTCGGCAAATTAGTTAAAAGAATAATAATTGGATATATTGAACAGTTTAAGGAATTTGAAATTGACGTTATGAAAGGAATCTAAGCAAGGTGAAGGAATACAACATCTCCTATAGATCTTTTGTTTGAAGTTGAACGTGATATGGATTTTCACCTTTGAGTTAAGACATATCATATAATGTGAACTAGATCAGCATAAACTTTTTAAGGGTTATCCATAATTTTTGCGAAGAATGAATTTTAATTCAACTGATGAAGAGTAATGTGAGTAAGATGTTGCATTTACTTTAATTTGGATTATGTGAATTATGACAAATGACTTATTAGAGAATTACGGTATGGATCTAAAGTTTTACATGATTATTAAGGATTTTGGGGCAATTAAACTACTCTGTTGCTGGGATTACACATACTAGTGTGATGCTCTTTTGATATAGTAAGGTATTTGTGGAGACTCAATCATACTAGATATGACAGAATAGATGTTGTTTTAGAGCAATTGAAGTTTTTCAGTAACTCTACAGGTGTTCTCTTGATCATAAAAATTTAGAGAAGAGCTACCATGAATACTTATAGTTGTTTTGCAGTCTTAAGATTCATCTCATTATTAAGGTCCTATTTTAGCTATATGTTATTGAATATGGGGCCTATTGAGTCTAGCTCTATCATTCTTAAGGGTTGTTTGTGGTCACTGCTATTGATCTATTATTTTTTATAGTATTGTTAGAGGTTCTATATGTTTGAATTTATCACTTTCTAAGTGGTTACTTGATCATTTCCTTCGTTTTGTTAGAAACAAAATCAATTTTTTGTGATAAGTATTCAATATCTAAAGAATACATTTAATAATTTAAGCTCGTGAGAAGAGTTGACTGTAAGAATAAAACTTTGACAAGATCTGTGATGGTTTTTGTGTTATTAGTAAGGGGTAGTTAGTTCAGGTTCATTTATAATTGTAGCCAATATTATTGGTTAAGAATTTTATCATGATTATGTGAGAAAAGATTTGTCTGAATGGTTTTGTTATGATCGAGTGAGATTTGGTTTTACTGGATTCATGAATTAGTCTGTGACTTGAAAATTATTTCTCATTGTAAATCTACCAAAATTTAATTCAAAAAGTTCAGTTCTTAATATTTCATCATTATGGAAGATTTTAAGGAGGAACTTAAATAGAGAGATGAACACCAACTATAGAAGATCATAACTTAAGCTTTTGGTAACGTCGGTTATGCTTTCTTCTCCTTCTTTTGACCGTTCGAGACTAACGGTGGGTAAATTGGTAATTGATGTAATGATCCGTTAAAGCATTTTGAGATATAACGTTTTCTATATTATAGAAGATTTATCTCATAAATTTTCAAAGGGTTTTTTGGACAATTCAATAATTTTTTTATTTCAAATTTTTGGTGGTGCCCACCCTTTTATTAATAAAATAAAATAAATAAAACAATTGTATCTATGCTAATTACATCTGATTGCCAAGGCTTTATATCTATTCTAAATATATTAACTAAGAAATGTTTACTTAACAGTATGTGAAAACTTCCACTAGACTCTTCCATTTCCCAAGATGACCCTTCAGCTCCTTGCCTTAATAGCTCCTCCGTGGTTCCGGAGCACTATCATATGCCTTTTGCTTGCCATTATTGTGGTTCTATGGCTTCTTGAACTCCTTCTGGGCATCGTCTTTGACCTGGTACGTGTTGTTCCTGCCCATCTCTGATTCCCCCTTCTCACAAATGTTCTAAGAACCCTCCTTCGCAGGTACTAGGTTTGTTTGCCTATCCCGTCTCCGATGTTTATGCCTCCTTCTCACTGGAGCTACATTTCCAAGTTCTACGCGATCAATGACTCCAGATGTTACTATGTTTTTTCTTGCTTTTTTTCTACACACGTACTCAGCCTTCTGGGTATCATAGCTCATTTTGTTAATTATATAGCAATCTTTGTAAATTGTCTTGCTGTCTTTGTATATCTTTCTTGAAAGGACTGTAATTAACCAACTCATGCCTGTTGCATCTTAATCCTCCTAGTTCTAATTCTGAGCATTGGTATTAGTGCAATGTTTATGTTGATGATCTTTCGCCCCTCATTTGTTAGCTGTTTGAATTTCTGATATACTAGGATCGAATCTTCATTAGCTACTAGATTTGCAATGTACTATGCTAGTTGGTTCCCCTCCCTGAAGATATATTGAATCTATATTTGTTTTTTGTGTATATGCTCTTGCATTTCCTCCACCATTTATGCCACTTTCCAAGGCACCTTCCAAACCTTTTTAATGATGTTGAGCATGACCAAGGAATCTATTTCTAGGATCTTAGTAGCCTGTTCCTCCTTTTCCCAGTACCTCACTGCCTCTAGGATTGCCCTTGCTTCAGCCTAGATATTAGTCATTTGCCCTAGTGCGCTAGCTTGTGTATAATAGAGATTTCATGTATGATCACTTATGCAGAAACCATAGGAGCTAAGGCTTGGGTTCCCTTTGCTTATGCCATCAGCATTGCACTTTTGATGCCCCACTGGTGGCAGTTCTCATTTACCAATATAATGGTGTAGTTTCGGTCTATATTCCCCAAATATTATAATCAGTTCCCCCCAGCAGCAATCCAAGACCCTTATATTAGGAAGTAATATCCTAATAAGGTAGTGGATGCTTACTTGGATAAGATGTATCATGGTATGGATTGATATATCCCTACCATGCCTCCTGTTGTTCCTTCTTCTCCATAAATCCTAGCACATTAATGTAGGAACAGCATTATAGACCTGTTGAAGCCTGGGAGTTTCAACTCCACCCCACCATTCCTTGATTATTGAATGTAATTGTAATCCTTCCATTCTAATTCCAGCATATTTGGAAAAATATTCCCAAATCTTCTTGGATGTAGGTGTTGTGAAAAATAAATGTCTCATTGTCTTCTGTGTACCCCCCTCATAGCAGTAGCATTTTGAGACCAAGCTTATGCATATTCTTGCCAGATTATCATCCGTGGAGATTCTGCCTTTTCACACTTTCCATAGAAAGAAGTTGACTTTGAATGGCAATCCCTTGACCCAAAGTTGTTTATATACCTCTTTCTTATTGTTTTATGTTCTAACCAAGTGCCAAACTGATTTAACAGTGAAGTTTCCTGTGCTATCTCCTATCCACCATGCCTTAGGTGGAACTTCTTCTGTTAGAGGGGGTTTTATTCCCTCACAAATATGGTTCATAATGTCCTCATTTGACAAGTATGTCAGGAGTTTATTTCTATTCCATTCTCCATTCATGACAAATTCCTTCACCTCTATCTTCTCCTCTGAGTTGTTAACTGTTTCTATAATATAGAACTCCCAGTTTAACCCAATTGTCAAACCAGAAACTGACCTTCCCTAATTTCACTTGCCAGTAAATGTTGTGTTCAGTCTCATCTCTTATCTTAACCATTTTCCTCCACACATGTGAAGCTCCTATTCCATTAACTATCACTGGATGCAATTGTTTACAATACTTATTCCATATAAAAGAACTCCATAATGAATTAGAAGTTCTAAATTTCCACCATAATTTTGCAAACAAAGCATCTACCATACGATGTAGAGATCTCAGACCTCTACCCCCTTCCTCCAAACTGCAGCATAAGGTGTCCCAAGCTACCAATGTTCTCCTTCCTTTTCTCCATGATTCCCCTAAAAGAATTTGGCTATGATTCTATGAATTATATCCACCACTCCTTTGGGGGGTTCGTAATTGAGATTTGGTATATAGGGATAGATTGTAGTACATGCATGATCAAAATGTACTTACCTTCTAAGGATAGAAGCTTACATCTCCAACTAAATATCTGACAAGTTACCTTTTTAATCACTCCTTCAAACTACTATTTCCTCTTTTTCCCATAAAAATGGGACAAACTAGGTAGGTAAATGGGAAAGACCCCTACCCTATGTCTGTCCACCTTCTCAACCTCTATCCCATAGGAATTGGAACCTTTTCATGTAAATAGAAAAAGCTTTTAGATAGATTTATCAACTGCCTAGAGACTTTTTCATAATTCCTTATAACCTTCACCATCATGTTAACTGGTTTCTTGTTAGCTGAACAAAATAAGATTCTGTTATCTTTGTATGGCAGATGGTTAATCTTGTCACTCCATTTGGGCAATCCAAAACCTAGAAAATTCCCTTCCTCATGAAGTTGGTTCAGAGATCTAGACAGGACCTTAGCAGTAATTATAAAGAGACTTAGAGATAGTGGATTCCCTTGCTTGACTCCCCTAGAAGAGGAGAAGAAACCATGAGTTTTCCCATTAATTCCATGTGAATTATTCTTTCCCCAAAACCAAATCTTCTCATTACCTTGGTTAGAAAAATCCAAGATACCATGTCATATACCTTGGCCATGTCTAATTTCACCACCACATTAACATTTTTGTCTCTTTTACTGATATACCTTACAATCTCCTGTGCTAATAAAACATTTTCGAATATGCTCTTCCTTTTACAAACCCTGATTGGTTGGGAGATACAATCTTATGCAAAACCTTCTCTATTCTCCCTTGGATAACTTTAGAAATAATCTTGTTCATGAATGTACTCAGACTGATTGGTCTGAGATCATTAAAATTTTTTACTACTTCATTTTTAGTTATAAGTACTAGGATAGTATGACTGAAATACCTAGTAACTCTACACCACAAGAGAAGGCCTGAACAGCTTGTTTGACTTCCCCTTTAACTATCCCCTAGCAACTCTGGTAAAATTCACCTGAGAGGCCATCTGGACCAGCAACACTTTCCTTATTTAGCTCAAAAATAGCCTGTTTGATTTCTCCCTCATCAAGACACTTTTCCATTCCTCTCTATCTAACTCAATCAGCAATTTGGGAATACAATTCAGTTCCCCAAATTCCTGAGACTCTTTAGTTTCCTAGAACTGATGTTAGAATATTTTAACAGCTTCCCTCCCTATCTCCTGCTCAGTCTCTAGCCTTCTCCCTTGATTATCCTCAATTTTGTGTATCAGTAGTTTTTTCCTTCTGCCTTTCACATAAGCATGAAAGAATTTAGAGTTCTTGTCTCTATCATTGAACCACTTCATTACTGCCTTCTAATTCTAGTAATCTTCCTCAATTTTTTGAAATCTCGTCAGTTCTGCAATCCATTTTCTAAGTTCTATTCTATTTCTTTTCTATGGATTTAGATCCAGCTGAACCTCTTTTTTTTTAACCACACCTTCCAGAGTAGCAATCTTCTTGAAAAAATCCCCATATATGGCAGTGCTCCATATACTCAAAGCTCTCTTTACATTTTTTTAACTTATCATGCAAAACTTTGAATGTTGATCCCTCCAGAAGAATTTCCCATGCTTTCTTCACTTCCATCTCAAATACCTGATGTGATGTCCAAAAGTTAAGAAATCTGAATGGATTCTTAACTTGATATCATCCTGTTTTGTAGGCAACATGAAGTGGGGCATAATCTGATCTATCTCTTATCAAACGCTCCACTTCATTTTGATTACAATCCTGCCAAAATCTGTCATTCCCCAAAACCCTATCTAGTCTTTTGAATATACAATCTTCCCCTATCCTACCATCCCGCTAAATGTACATACTCCCTGAAAAGGGGAGTTCTATCAAAGCACAATTGCTAATGCATTGTGCCAAGTCAGTTGTCTCCACCTGTGTAACTGGTAGGCCCCCTAACTTTTCCTCATGATTCAAAATGACATTAAAATCACCCCTTACAATCCATGGAATGATTGTACCCTCTACTATACCTTCCATGTCTTCACACAACTCTAACCTTTCAATAGCACTACATCTAGCATAGATTGTTATGATTAGTACTTGTTATTGGGTAAACTGATGTGTGAATTTAATTATAATTTGTTGGATGGTATCGGATATTGTTTCCCCTTCCCAATTCTTATCCCAGAAAAGCCAATTTTTTCCAGAACAATTCACTCTAGCATTCTCCATCCTTATTGTTCTTCTATACTCCTCTATATCTTGAGGCCCTTTGAAAGGTTCAAAAAGGGCCATGTATGAGTAATGATGTCTTCTTCTTAGATCAATTACTTTCTCAAAATCATTTTGAGATTATACTGATCCAATGTTTCAAAATAAAATATTGTGTAACATTATTTACTACCAGCTGGTTTGGCTGAGCTGCTCCTTGTCTGAACTTGTGAACTCTTTGTAACTGGTAATCTTTCTCTTCTTGGCACCTTCTTTAGTCCAATAACATTTCTAGGTAAGAGGCAACCACTTTTAGATATTGCATTGTTATTCTTTAGTCCAATGACATTTCTCTTCATCATATTTAATTTGAATCCACTTTGCCAAAATTTCACCACTCTTCTTCTTAATACCTACATTAATCCTCTTTGGTAACTTAACACATCCACCTCGACCTTGATCCTAGCACAACTGGGTCTGGTTTTATTAATTGTAGCCATATCAACTTGTAATGGTTTTTCAACTGCAGCCGCTATTGAGAAAATTGTTTCTCTATCAAAATAATTTGGTAGAAGAGCAGGAAAAAAGATGCATGCCACTGCTATTGTCGTTTCTGCTTTTAGATCAAATAGAGAGTCCCCCTTCAATGTTATCATAGGATAGTTCCAATTCTTATGGGATACATAGAATATTAACTTGGATAGAAGATGTACATAGTCCTCCATACATGATGCCCTCATAAGAATATACTTATTACTTAGCAAACCAATATTAATATCACCTTTCAACTCACATTGTTGTGGTATTCATCTACTCCTGTATATTTGGCCATCCATAGGAAAATTTTCCTATGATGCAAATTGCAATTGCTCATTAGCAATCATCTGATTGACTTTCTCTTCTTCCCAAATAATCCTGGGTTCCCCATGTAAGTATGTGATTAGTTTCATATATACATGTGTGTATGTATGTGTGTGTGTGTGTTAATAGAAGGGAAAAGAGACGTAGAAACCAAAAAGAAGCAGAAGAGGAGCTCGACGAAAAAGAGAGCAACAATTCAGGTAAAAAATAGTGAATAACATTCTACATTGAATAGTGAAAATTCTTTTTAGAAGATGTTAATTGAATTAGGATGAAAAAGAAAATAGAAACCCACAAAGTTGAGTGGTGCTGCAATGTTTTGAGTGAGAGACATAAATATGTCTAATCATTGCCACAATTTTGCTACTACCTATCATAAAGTTTGATTGCTAATGATATCTATCTAAATTAAACATACAATCATTTTGTAGTTGGAAACTGCGGATTGTGCATTGCTTTTTGGTTTATTGATTATCACATCATAAATTAGATTTAATATATTGAGATAGGTAATTAAATGTTATGTATATTATATTTATGTACTCCAGTAAAAAGTTATGTTATTTGGAGGTTTTAAAGAATTGAAATTTAGGAACTTGATTGTGGAATTTAGTGAGTTTTTAGTCTAGGCACTAATATGGGTGACTATGACTCGTTTACTTATGAATACTACATATTTGATAGATTCAAAAGGTTTTGAGGCCTTGAGGAAGGAAAATGCAGTGGTGAACTAGCTTGGCTTTGATTATTCGGTTTGAGGTAGGTTATGGTTTATTCTATGTGTTAGAGAGACTTTTGATAGTGATTGATATTTATTGAGTGATGTTATGAAGCTTTTTATGCATTTAATCATTGTGTTTTACATGATTGATATATTGTTATGATTGATCTGAAATTTCAAGGCCATGAAATCTATAATCTTGAACTATTGATGCCTTAAATAAAGAAGGTTTGGTAAAATATTGCTAATAAAGTGGAAAGTAATGATGAAGAATAATAAACTAAATATAATTGGATCAGGTGTCACGTTCTGACACGATATAATTTGATCAGTGTCACATTCCAACATGATATAATTGGATCAGATATCACGTTATGACATGATATAATTGGATCGGGTGTCACATTCCAACATGGTATATTAGGATCGAGTGTCACATTCTGACATAGTATATTTGGATCTTGTGTCATGTTCCAACACGGTGTTCTTGGATTGGGTGTCATGTTGTAACATGATTATATTAGACTAGGTGTCATGTTCTGGCATGATAATATTAAATATATTGAAGTGATTTAATATACTCAATATCAAATAACCTATCTCCCAAAAGAAGTGTGGTTTAGAGGCCTGAGTCCTCATGATTTTTTTGGTATTGTTGTCTGATGACATACTTGTTTATGATGTTATCACTTGTACTTATTGCTTGTTGCTTGCCACCAGTAAGTGTTATAGTTGATTTCCGCATATTACTTATGCATATTAATTTCTATTTGGAGTAGGCCAATGATACCTACTTAATACATGTGGCTCATACTAACTCCTACTTGTATTTTTTTCTTTGTTTTATTTTTGTGGAGTGCAGTGAGTGTTTCATTGGTTTCGATACGCCATCAGCTCTAGCCGGTCGTTGGTATATCAGATTTCAGGGTGAGCTAACATTTTAGCTCATGTTGGGTTCTATTACTTATAACATGATGTCCTTAGTTCTCAGACATAAATTATTTTATTTATTTATCTTGATGTTCCTACTCTTTGACTTAGTATTTGAGATTAAAGTTCCTTGATGTGATAACTTTCAAGTTTTGGGAAAACACTGTGTAATAGACTAATTGATTTTGTTATTTTTATTTTATAAATTTGAGCTTCTGTATTATCATTGTATTTCATAAGTTGAACTGCTAATATAAGTTGGGATTTGTACCATTTGTTTGCCCACTTGGGAGGTTAGGTGTGGGTGCCGCTCACGGCCCATATTGGGTCGTGACAAGCTCTGTACAGGTGATTTCCAGGTGCTGGCTAGGTTGTGTCTACTATATTTATATGTTCTTGGTATCTTTATCACTATCGATTAAGGACAATAGCTGTGGACATTGGGTTGCCTTGCCTATATGCGGGATCTAATAGGCACCATCATGAACTGAGAGGTTAGGTCGTGACAAGGTTGTTTCAGAGCTTAAGGTTCACTGGTCTCAGCTGGACAGAACTATTGTCTAGTAGAGTCCTGTGGATGGATGCAAAGACGTATGTGGCTTATCTCCGCAAGGCTACGGGGTGTTTAGGAACTTTCCTGTGTTATTCATAATGGTTTTGCATCTTGTCAGTGGTTCTTCAATTTCAGAGAATTTAGCCTTGCTCGTTCCTTTACATGGATGATGCAGAGAGCTCAGATTTCGAGTGGGGGAAGTGTTGCATCGCTAGTCACAGATAGGGAGCAGCCCGAAGCCTATTGAGGAGAGAGTGGATGTCCTCAAGTTTTCAAAGCCGGGTGGGAATCCTACGGACATTGAGATTGTGTGAGCCCTAGAAATAGGCTTTGTAATTAGTTAATCATCTGGCGGTGACTGTGTATGGAACAATAGGATATATTATTGAGGTTGAGACTTGGTAACACCGATACTTGCACATTGCTTGTTGTTTAAAGGTTATGTAGGCTGTGAATACTTTTGATAAAGAGTATACAGGTGGGAGAGGTTGTGATTGAGGTAATAATAAGCATTAATGCTCTCCATGTATCCATACTAAATACTTGATTATTAGTTTGACCATTGGGCTTCTTGATGCGGATTAGTATGCCATACCTGGTGGGATTCTAAGTAACTATCACTTATAAACATACCTAGCTATGGGATAAACATAAGCCAAAACCCAGTGATTTATATATATGATCCTTTTGCTCTTGACTACTAGAGTGGGTAGTTTGATACGAGAGTTACTTTGTATTTGAGGGGCTAGTTGTTAGTTATACCCCTGGCTACACCTTGTGCCTCTATTGTTATGTTCCTGTTGTGATGATTTTATTAGTATGTGGTTTTCCTGATTCCATGGTAACTGGATTGTGAGATAAATATTATGCTTTCGAGCTTAGTTGGGTTGTCTAGTGTTGGATGGGATGTTATTGCATTATCGGCTAAGCTGTCGGCCACTCCACCCTAGGGACTTGTTATAATTGTTAACTAGCTTGGATTGTGTTGGCCAGATTCATGGTTATGCTTGCCAGTGGGGATGTTGATCATCTTGTCAGGTTACCTTGTATTTGAGTTATGGTTTTACATTGTTCGCTGCATTTAGGGGTGTACATCGGTCGGTTCGATTTGGTTTTATACATTATTGATTTGATTTATTGGTTTCGGTTTTTAAATATGTTGAACCAACAAGAAATCAATAAGATAATTTTTATCGATTATCGATTTATCGATTTTAAGTCTTCAATGGTTCAGTTTTCGATACTTGATAAGAATAATAATTAGAATTTACATTAATAAAAAGGAGATAGAGTATAAAGACTATGTTTACTAATTTGCAAAAGCTATAATTAGTTAATTACAAACTAAAATACTAAAGTGGATATCTAACCACTTAAATACTATAAAGATTAAAATATGTATAGTAACGCTATAGTATCCTATTACTATTAAACTACTAATATTTAATATTTACAAAGGGATAAAATAGTAAATTATTATAATCTTATTGGGTTACCAGTTTACCCAATACCCAATAGTAAAAATCGATATCCAACCGATAACCCAATAATCTTTTTTTAAACCACTAAAAATCGATAACCTACCCAATAATAATAAACTAATAATGTTTTTATCGGTTAGGTTTATTGGGTGGTTCAATTTTTGCACACCCCTAGCTGCATTGCTTAGCTCATTGCCTACTTGAGTATGGGTTCCGAGCTTCTTTGGTAGTGGAAGGTCTCCTTTATTAATGGGGGATTTAGTATGGTGATTCCTCAGGATTGTGATATGCAGGTCCAGCGATACTATCAGATGGACTTGGTTTTAATATTACTTTGAGGGTGTATTTCTATTATATGGTTGCCGAGGTCACTTCAGTTAACTGGTCTGAGCCTATAGAATTGGGAAGCCATTTGAGGTTAAGGGGTTGCTTGCATAAGGAAATAGGAAACAAGGTAAAGTTTGTATAAGAGGAATATGACTATAGTTATAGGTGATTGTGGTTATTTGGATGTCTGCTGGTGCATTGAGGGTATGTATATCTAGCCTGTTAAGTTTCAATTACATTCTAGCTAATTGAGATGAGGGGATGAATGTTTGATCAAATTGATAGTCCCCTTGGAAATTGCTATACTGATTTTTTGTTACGTGCTGATGATTTGTTGTGCCTCTGATCAGTTGAGATTACTAGAATTGTTGTTTGATGTTGAGCGTACGTATGACTATTGTATTAACCGTCTACTGTGAGTTTAGAGCTGGGACCTCTATGTGGTTCGGCATGGAGTCTTCATATACGTCCTCATTCTTACTTTCACGGATGAAAGTTATATTAGTGGTGAATGTTGCTGTGACCCTCCAGGTCATTTTTATGGTTCTACAAATATATTATTAGTTTGAGCATTTGCATAATGACTGCAGGCTCTTTGAGACTTATTAACATTGGTTGCTCGATCGTTAGGTGCATTGTTTGACAATTATTGAAACACCCCTCACATGCTTTGGAATGCCCCATAACCTTAATTTCGATCTATCTCAAAATTCATGTGTGATTTTAAAAATTCGACTTCATATTCTCGATCAGGGAAGCAAAATTGAGTGAGGAATAGGTATTACCCGGATTTTAGAAGACCCATAGCAAAAAAATAATTTTCGCTAATTTTTTATTTTCAGTGTCTATCTGTACTTAGGCTGCGACACGCCCTGGGGCGTGGACTGGTGTTATTTCAACTTTGCATTTGGTCCACATGGAGCCTAGAGCCCAGACCAGTATAATATTTTCCTTGGTTTTCTTATATCATCCAAGGGCATTAATGTCATAGTCCCACGCCCATTTAAACATGAAATCTTCCATATTTAGCCATTTTTCAACTCTAGAAATCACAAAACGCTCTCTACAACCTCTTCAAGACTATCAAATCTCTCATTCAAATTCAAGGATTTCAAACTAAATTTTGGAACTCAAGAACCCATCTCAAGCTTCAAATTCCTTCAAGTTCATCTCAAAGGATTCATGGTTTAAGGTATGTGGGTCTTCATCCATGGGTCCTTTCACGCATGGAGCCCAACCTTCTCTTTTTATGAAAATTGCATGATTTCAAGTTGTATTACCTATGGGTATCTCTTATTATGAATTATGAACATAAATTATGTTGGTGTTTTATTAAGTATTGATTGACTATGCATGAATTTCTATTTCAAGCTTATTCCATGAACTAGTTTTGTCTATTGAGACTATGCATGATTTGAGCTATGAAACTATGAACTATTATGAGCTTTTGTGATGGATTTCAAGTTACCCTACAGGAGGGTTTTACTACATTATTGGTGAATTTATTTGCATTGAGTTTTCCCATCTTGTTTTACTCTTGAATTGCATTTTGGTAAGTATCATGCACCCATTATGTGATTGATAAAATTACATGACAAGAAATTTCAAGTGTTGATAATCTACTACATGATTCACAAGTCAAGTGATTTCATCATGATTAAGGGCTTTCAAGCATGTATCTAATTCATGAAAAGATCTATTATTTTACGAGTATCAAGTTGAACCCTATTTCAAGATTTTTACCTCTTGTGATCCATTCATATTAAAGCAAGGGTTCATGTATGATTATGATCTACTCTCATATTCATGTTAGGCTCACTAATAGAGGTCAAGCATATTTATGAGATACTCATGTCTAGTTATCATATCTCTTACAAGTTACTCATGATATTATTAAAGTATGATTATATTAAGTATTCCGGAATTTGACTTAGCACCGATTGAGGCTTAAGATGGGGGTTCGACACAAGGGGTCCTTATATAAAGTCTTTAGTCTCTAAACTATGTCCACCATAGGATTATGATTATTACCCTTGCTATACCAGTGGATCCATCTAGTTCATATTATCATGTTTGGTTTACCTTGGCAAGTAAACCACACTTCGTCGGGGGGTGTCATGTCCGATCACCTGAACCGAGGGAGTGTCAGGCCTCAGAGTCCAAGTTGTAGTTGCTTGGTTTATGTCGGTTGAGGTTTGTTCCCACATGTGCATGATATATTATGCAAGTTGAATAATTTACAAGCATGTTTTATTACAAGCATTGATCATGCATGTCATATTGAGATTATATATCCATTGATTATGATTATGCATTTTAAATATATTGTCTTATGTCTTTGTTGTATGCACCCTGCATACTTAGTACATCCAAATGTACTAACGCATTCTCTATGCCTACATGATATTACTATGTAGGCACTGGAGCTCCTTTTGATTACTCTCCTCCATGTGGCTAGTTCGGTACTTTAGAGATAGCATTTGATGATTCCTCAACTTTGAGGACAATATCTAAGTTACTCTTGCTATGTTGAACACTTGTTATCATGAGGATGAGCCCGGGAAGTGTCTTGGTCTACGCTCCATTCTAAGTTAGAGGTGTTGTTGGATACTATGTTTCGTATATGCTATGAGCTTGACTCTTTTATGCTTTTATGAGAAAGACTTTCCCTTAGTCCCGCTTTTCTTTTTAATTATATCACTTGTTGATGTTTATTTTGCTTCCACAGCCAAGGATGTGTGAACAATATGCTAAGAGGCCTGTTTGGAGGTCCCTGCGGGTACACCATTCGCCGAGTCATGAGGCGTTTAGGAAATGTTTCATTTCTTCATGGTCTATATTGTGATTTAGATGTAAATATAAGGCTTTTCCCCTAATGAATGCTCTTTGCTCTTCTAGATCATGTCGATATCAAGAGGAAGACTAAGGAGAGTCCATACTCCCGAGGAGCAACTGGCCCTTCCCGCTCCTCAAGTTAGAGGGTAGCCCATGATGCGTTCTGGGATGCCATCATAATGTTGGCCCGTGATATGACCAACCAAATGAACTAAGTGTCCCAAGCCCCTGATGCTCCTACTTCGGCCTCAAGGGTGAGGGATTCCACAAGAATGAACCCTCCGGAGTTTCATGGGTCCAAGGCGAAGGAAGATCCTCAAGAGTTCATCGATGAGGTGTATAAGGTACTATCTATCAAGGGGATCAATTCAGATGATAAAGCAGAATTACCATCCTACCAACTCAAAGGTGTGGCCCAAATTTGGTTTACTCAATGGAAATTGAAGAGGAAAGATCATGATGTTATTTCTTGGGAGGAGTGCAAAGCCGACTTTCTCAACCGGCTCTTCCCTATCAAGTTAAGAGACAATAAGATGATGGAGTTTATGAAGCTCAAGCAAGGTTCCATGAGTGTCAGGGAGTATGCCCTTAAGTTCAACAAGCTTTCCAAGTATGCTCCACATTTGGTTGCCGAGCCTAGAGTTAGAATGAACAAATTTGTGTCAAGAGTATTCGACTTGTTAATGAAGAGTGTGTACCTCCATGCTAGTGAGTGATATGGATTTGTCTCAGGTCATGACATATGGTGAGAAACTTGAGGGGAAAAAGCTTAGAAAGAGGAGAAGTGTAGAGTCCTAAAGAGCTCGATTTAAAGGTGGTTTCCAAGGTTTTAAGGGTAGCCAGTTTCAACGAGGCCACAAGTTCCAAGGCCAAAGGTCTTCCAATGCTCCTAACAAGATATTTGCTAATGTTGGGTTGTCTAACCGTAGATTCCAAGGTGGAAATAGTGGGATGACCTATCCTAAGTGCCAGAAGTGTGGGAGGAACAATGGTGGTCCATGTTTCAATACTTCTAACGCTTTTTTTGGTTGTGGTGAGATGCGTCACAAGGTTATTGATTGTCCTCATACTCAAAACATGGGAAGAGATGATCGTCCTCAAGGCCAAGGTGCTAATGCGAGTCAAAGGGCAAAGGGAGGCCAACAAGGGGGTGCTCCAAAGAAAAATAGGTTCTATGCTCTCCAAGGAACAAGGATTGGATGAGGTGTCCGATGTTATTACTAGTATGTTAAAGGATTTTTATTATGATGTGTATGCATTGATAGATCCGGGTGCCACTTATTCTTTCATTACTCCTTTTGTTGCCAATCAGTTTCATATGTGTCATGAGTTGTTGTGCGAACCTTATGAAGTGTTTACCCTTGTCGGTGAGTCCATTATTGATAAAAGAATCTATAGAGATTGTCTCATGTCCATATTGCATAAAGTCTAATTTTGTTGAACTTGATATGGTGGATTTTGATATTATTCTTGGGATGGATTGGTTACATGCATATCATGCTTCCATTGATTGTAGGATCCATAAAGTGAGATTCCAATTCCCTAGTGAACTTGTCCTTGAGTGGGAAAGTTGTAATGTGGTGGTCAAGAGTAGATTCATTTCTTATTTTAAAGCCCAAAAGTTGATTTTCAATGGTGGTCCATGTTTGAATAAATCTAATGCTAGTTTTGGTTATGGTGAGATGCTTCACAAGGTTATTGATTGTCTACATGCTCAAAACATGGGAAGAGATAGTCTTCCTCAAGGCCAAGGTGCTAATGCGGGTCAAAGGGCAAAAGGAGGCCAACAAGGGGGTGCTCCAAGGAAAAATAGGTTCTATGCTCTCCAAGGAAGGCAAGGATTGGATGAGGTGCCTGATGTTGTTACCAGTGTGTTAAAGGATTTTTATTATGATGTGTATGCATTGATAGATCTGGATGTCACTTATTCTTTCATTACTCCTTTTGTTGCCAATCAGCTTCATATGTGTCACGAGTTGTTATGTGAACCTTATGAAGTGTCTACCCTCGTCGATGAGTCCATTATTGCTAAAAGAGTCTATAGAGACTGTCTTGTGTCCGTATTGCATAAAGTCTTTCCTTGTGATTTTGTTGAACTTGATATGGTGGATTTTGGTATTATTCTTGGGATGGATTGGTTACATGCATATCATGCTTCTATTGATTGTAGGACTCATAAAGTGAGATTCCAATTCCCTAGTGAACTCGTCCTTGAGTGGGAAAGTTGTAATGTGGTGGTCAAGAGTAGATTCATTTCTTGTCTTAAAGCCCAAAAGTTGATTTTCAAGGGTTGCATATACCATCTTGTGAGAATTGGGGATGTTGAGTCTAAAGTCCTACCTATTGAGTCGGTTCGTGTGGTCAATGAGTTTCTTGATGTGTTTCCCGATGAGCTTTCCCGTGTTCCTCCCGAAAGCGAAATAGACTTTGGTATAGATATCCTTCCCGATACACAATCCATTTTCATTCCCCCTTATCGTATAGCCCTGGTGGAGTTGAAGGAGTTGAAGGATAAATTGAGGGATTTGTTAGAGAAGGGTTTCATAAGGCCTAGAATTCACCTTGGGTGCACCAGTGTTGTTTGTAAAGAAAAAGGAAGGTTCCCTTAGAATGTGCATTGATTACCGACAACTTAATAGGGTTACCATAAAGAACAAGTACCCTCTACCAAGGATTAATGACCTTTTTGATCAACTACAAGGGGCTAGTCACTTTTCTAAGATTGATCTTTGATCCGGATGCCACCAAGTGAAGGTGAGGGAGTGTGATATTCCCTAGATGGCTTTTCGGACTAGGTATGGGCATTTTGAATTTGTGGTTATGTCTTTTGGGTTGACTAATGCACTGGCTATATTTATGGATCTCATGAATAGGGTATTCAAACCCTACCTTGATATATTTGTGGTGGTCTTTATTGATGATATACTGATTTATTCCCGGAGTGAGGAACATCATATGAATCACTATGAGGGTGGTGTCGCAAATCTTGAGGGTTGAGAGGTTGTTTGCCAAATATGACAAGTGTGAATTTTGGTTGAAACAGATTGTCTTTCTAGGGAATATGGTGTCGGGTGATGGCATTAAGGTGGATTATAAGAAGATGGAGGTGATAAGAGATTAGTCTAGACCCTTGACTCCGATGGATATTAGGGGTTTCTTGGGTTTATCGGGTTACTATCGGAGGTTTGTGAATGGTTTCTCTTCTATTGTTTCCCCTATGACAAAGTTGGCCGAAAAGAAGGTAAAAATTTTTTGGACCGATAAATGTGAAAAGAGTTTTCAAACTTTGAAAGACAAGCTTATCTCCGCTCTTATCTTGGCTTCATTGGAAGGGTTAGAAGGGTTTGTGGTTTATTGTTATGCCTCAAGATTTGGTTTGGGGTGTGTTTTGATGCAAAATGGTAAGGTGATAGCATATGCCTCTAGGCAAATTAAGGTTCATAAGCAGAATTGTCGCACCCATGATCTTAAATTGGCAGTCATGGTGTTTGCTTTGAAAATTTGGCGTCACTACTTGTATGGGGTTTATGTTATGTGTTTACCAACCACAAGAGACTCCAGATGTGTTCAAAGAAAAAGATCTTAACTTGAGACAAAGAGGATGGTTAGAGCTCCTTAAAGAATATGACATGAGTGTACATTATCATCTGGCAAAGCTAATGTTGTGGCCGATGCTCTAAGTAGAGTGTCCATGGGTAGCCTAGCTCATATTGATGTTGGTGACAAAGAGGTGGCTAGAGAAGTTGACCGGTTGGCTAGATTGGGGGTTAGATTGAATGAAGTGGAAAATGGTGGTGTAGTGGTTGTTGATGGTCTAAAATCTTCTTTAATTGAGGAAGTAAAGTCAAAACAAGACCTTAACCCCACCTTGCTAGAGTTGAAGGCCTTGATGAAGGATGGTAAAGTGGAGGTTTTCTCCAAAGGGGGAGATGATGGCCTTAGGTACTAAGGTAGGTTATGTTTGCATAATGTTGATAACTTGAGGGAGTTGATTTTTAAAGAGGCCTATAATCCATCTTATTCTATTCACCCCGGTTCACAAAGATATATAGAGACTTGAGGGAGGTGTATTGGTGGAGTGGTATGAAGAGAGATATTACTAAATTCGTATACGATTGTCACAATTTTCAACAAGTGAAAGCCGAACATCAAAGGCCAGGTGGCCTAGCCCAAGACATAGAAATTACTACGTGGAAGTGGGAAGAGATCAACATGGATTTTGTGGTTGGGTTGCCTAAGACTATGAATCACTTTGATTCTATTTGGTTTATTATTGATAGGATGACAAAGTTGGCTCACTTTCTACTGGTCAAAACAACTTATGGTGTCAAAGATTATGCCAAGTTGTATATTCATGAGTTGGTTATATTGCATGGGGTACCCTTGTCTATCATTCCAAATCATGGTATTCAATTCACTTCTCATTTCTGGAGATTCTTCCAAAGCGGTCTTGGTACCAAGGTCAATCATAGCGCGGCTTTTCATCCTCAAACGGATGGCCAAGCCAAGAGGACTATCTAAACTCTTGAGGATATGCTTAGAGCTTGTGTTTTGGAGTTTAAGGGTAGTTAGGATGAACATTTTCCACTTACTGAGTTTGATTACAACAATAGCTACCACTCTAGCATCGGCATGGCTCCTTTTGAAGCTTTATATGGTAGGCATTGTAGACCCTCAGTTGGGTGGTTTGACGTGAGGGAGATAGTATTGCTAGGTCTAGATTTGGTTTTGGAAGCCTTGGAAAAGGTGAGCTTGATAAGGGAGAGGTTGAAGACGGCCCAAAGTAGACAAAAGTCCTACCCCGACGTGAGAAGAAGAGATCTTGAGTTTATGGTTGGTGATTGGATTTACTTGAAAGTCTCATCCATGAAGGGTGTGGTTCGGTTTGGCAAGAAAGGGAAATTGAGCCCAAGGTTTGTGGGGCCATATAGAATTTCGATGAGGTATGGTAAGGTTGCATATGAGTTGGAGTTGCCTATGGAGGCGAATATGGTTCATTCGGTCTTCCATATGTCCATCTTGAGGAAGTATGTGGGTGACCCAAGTGCTATAGTGCCCTTAGAAGTTGTGGGTGTTATGGAAGATAATTTGACCTATGAGGAGGCCCTAGTGGAGATATTGGATAGACAAGTGAAGAGGTTGAGAAATAAACATGTAGCATCTGTCAAGGTCCTTTTGAGGAATCAATAAGTTGAAAGTGCCACATGGGAAGCCAAGGCGGACATGAAAAAGTGATACTCATATCTCTTCCACTATATTCAAGCCGAAGATAATAACTTAAGTCTCATTTATGATTTCAAGTCTTAAGATTCATCCCTCATTTCATTTTGCATACATTCATGTTTATGGTAACAAGTTTAAGGTGATTTTTGACATTCATGTTAAGACTTTTTGAAAATGATGTTTAACTGTATTTGTTGCATTCATGTTGGGCTGAATTATTCATAACTACTTATCTTACGTATGTTTCTTTGACATTGGGGGACGAATTTTCCCAAGAAGGAGATACGAAACACCCCTCATGTGCTTCAGAATGCTCCATAATTGTAATTTCCACATATCTCAAAATCCATGCGTGATTTTGAAAATCCGACTTCATATTCTCGAACAAGGAGCAAAATTGAGTGGAAAATGGGTATAACCTGGATTTTAAAAGACCCATAGCAAAAAATAACTTTCACTAATTTTTTATTTCTGGTGTCTATCTACAACCAGGCCACAATGCGCCTAGGCGTGGGCTAGTGTTGTTTGAACTTCGTGTCTAGTCCACATTGCGCCTGGGGTGTGGACCAGTGTAATATTTTCCTTGGTTTTCTTATTTCGTTCAAGGGCATTGGGGTTATAGCCTCATGCCCATTTAAACGTGAAATCTTCCGTACTTAGCCATTTTTCAACTCTATAACTCACAAAACCCTCTCTAAAACCTCTTCAAGACTCTATCAAATCTCTCATTCAAATTCAAGGATTTCAAGCTAAATTTTGGAACTTAAGAACCCATCTCAAGCTTCAAGTCTCCTTCAAGTTCATCTCAAGGGATTCAAGGTTTAAGGTATGTGAGTCTTCATCCACGGGTTCTTTCACATATGGAGCCCAACCTTCTCTTTTTATGAATATTGTGTGATTTCAAGTTGTATTACCTATGGGTTGTCACTTATTATGAATTATGAACATAAATTATGTTGGGGTTTTATTAAGTATTGATTGTTATGCATGAATATCTATTTCAAGCTTATTCCATGAATTGGTTTTGTCTATTGAGACTACGCATAATTTGAGCTATGAAACTATGAACTATTATGAGTTTTTGTGATGGATTTCAAGGTCCCTTACATGAGCGTTTTACTACATACTTGGTGGGTTGATTTGCATTGAGTTTACTCATCTTATTGTATTCTTGAATTGCATGATTTTGGTCAACTATCATGAACCCACTATGTGTTTGATAAAATTACATGACAAGAATTCCCAAGTGTTGATGATCTATTACATGATTTAAAATTCAAGTGATTTCATGATGATTAAGGGCTTTCAAGCATGTATCGAATTCATGAAAAGTATCTATGATTTTACAAGTATCAAGTTGAGCCATATTTCAAGATTTTTACCTCTTGCGAGTCATTCATGTTAAAACAAGGATTCATGTATGATTACGATCTACTCTCATGTTCAAGTTAGGCTCACTAGTAGGGGTCAAGCATGTTTATGGGCTACTCATGTCAAGTTATCATGTCTCTTACAAGTTACTCATAATATTATTAAAGTATGATTATTTCAAGTGTTTCGTGGAATTTGACTTCACACCGATTAAGGCGTAAGCGGAGGGCTTGAAACAAGGGGTCCTTATATAAGTCATTAATCTCTAAACTATGTTCTACCATGGGATTATGATTATTACCCTTGCTATACTAGTGAATCCATCTAGTTCATGTTATCATGTTTGGTTTACTTTGGAAAATAGACCACACTTCGTTGGGGTGTCATGCCTGGTCACCTGAATCATTAGGGTGTTAGGCGTCGGAGTCCAAGTTGTAGTTGATTGGTCTATGTTGGTTGAGGTCTGTTCCCAAACATGTAAGATATATTATGCAAGTTAAATGATTTACAAGCATGTTTTATTACAAGCATTGATCATGCATGTCATATTGAGATTATATATCCATAGATTATGATTATGCATTTTGAATATATTGGCCTATGTCTTTGTTGCATTGCACCCCGGATACTTAGTACATTCAAATGCATTTATGCATATACTATGCCTACATGATATTACCACGTAGGGAATGGAGCTCCTTTTGATCACCCTCCTTCACGTGGCTAGTTTGGTACTTTGGAGATTGCATTTGTTGAGTCCTCAACTCCGAGGACAATATCTAAGTTACTCTTGCTATGTTGAGACTTCTTTATGTTGAACACTTTTTATCATGAGGGTGATCCCGGGAAGTGTCTTGACCTCTGCTCTGGTCTAAGTTGGAGGTGTTGTTGGATACTATGTTTTGTATATGCTATGAGCTTGACTCTTTTATGCTTTTATGATTATTAAAGACTTCCCTTAGTCCCGCTTTCCTTTTTAATTATATCACTTGTTAATGTTAGTCCCACTTTCCTTTTTAATTATATCCTTGTTGATGTTTATTTTGCTTCCACGACCAAAGATGTGTGAGTGATAGACTAAGAGGCTTGTTTGGGGGTCCCTTCGGGTTCCCCATTCGCCATGTCACATCTAGGCCCTAGGCTTGGGTCATGATAGTTATATAACTTTTCGAGTTAAATGAGAGATAGCTGTAAAATAAATTTTCTGGTAAAGTCCTAGTAAATTGCCTCAAAGAGAAATTATGATGGTTCCATCAGCTCCAGGACGGCCAAATTAGGCTAAGAGCATGTCCAGTGCAATTATATCTAGTTTTGCAAATTTAGCCTCCGAAATGGGTCAATAGTCGACTTTAGTTAATGTTCTTGGGAAACATGCTCCAAATGGAAATTTTGACTGCACTATTGGATCCGAGACATTGAGTTTGGTATAGGGTGACCTTTCGTTTGGTTCCCGGGGCTTCCGGGTGTATTTTTGTCCCTTCAATAGATTTCGACATTGATAAATGGGACTCACATTGGAATAAAATGACTTCCGATAGAAATTTTGACTATGTCGTTGAGTCCGAAATGTCATTTTCGATCAGATTTCATACATGGATTATATTTTTAACTCCGAATAAAGTCGGAGCGTTGAAGTTAAGTTTCTGCAGTTGCTAAAAATTAAAAGGAGTGGCGCTAACATGGCCCACTAGGGGAGTGACAAATGGCAAGTCGATGACAAAGGATATATATGTATCTAATTTTTAGAAACAACTAAAAATCAAGCAAAACTTTCAATTGTTATATTTCTCTCATTTTTTGAGCTGACTTTAGTGATTCAAAAGGCTAATTTGTATATTTTTTTGAGAGGAATTTGAGGTAAAATTTGTTTTTTTTTTTGCTGTATTTTGGATATGATTTTAAAAAACTTCGAGTTACATTTTGTATTCATTTTAAGTCAAAATTTGGTGAAATTTGAGTCTATTTTGTGTATTTTTGCGAGACGCATGATGTGGTAATGTCAAAATTAATTGGTAGGCTCCGTTTGGTGTGTAAATGAAATTATAGCTACGGTTTATGTCCGTATTTTTTTACAAATATCATTCTGTGATGTTTCGGCCGTTTCTTCTTGGAATTAAGTAAAATTTGGGTCTAAATTGTACTAATTATTGAGACCTACATTATGGTATATTTAAATTATGTTAATTTGACTATATTTTTAAGAAAGTTGGCCGAGAAGTTATTGTACCTATATGTACTTTTCGATAAGAAATGTCCTTTGTTCTTTTGGGTTGTTTCTGATTGTTCTGATCCTCGTTTTGAGCTCAATTTTTTGCTATAGACTCGGGTGATGTAGAGATCATTTTAGGTGAGTTGGTTTGGTATTTCAAGCGTGGGCTCTATTTTTTCTCATTTTAGTCACAGTTAACGTATTTTTCCCCATTTCTTGATATATTATAGCCAAAATAGCCATAATTATATTATGACTCATATTTTGACAGCTGAGCGATATTTGGAGGTCAATAAGGAGGAAACACTCACGTGAACTGATCTAAAGCACGTGGATTCGCCTTTCAGGTAGTCTAGGCATTCCTCACCTCTAGACCGAACTAAAATACTTGTATATGGGGAGCCTGTTTGTGGTTGGAAGTCTTACGCAAGATATGTATATACGTCATAAGACTGATTGTTAGTTATATTTCCTACTATGCATTTGAACACTGTTGTTATTATTTATTAATACCTGTTTTCCTGGATAGTTGTTGTACTTAGCATATGGGGTAACTATGGTTATTTTGGGATACTTATGGTTGTTCTATACTAGCTGTGATCACTATAGTAGCTGAGTGCTGGAACTATTGAACTATGAAAAGGTCTCGTAAAGGTTGGATATGTGCTAACACTTTGAGACAGGTATATGTTCTTGCTTAACTCCTATCTATATGTATACGTAGCTTGATGCTACTGTGATATGCTAACTGTGAGGCTATTTGTTGATTATATGTCATACTGTGGACTAATTCTGGTATAGATATGACTCTACTGGACTTGGTTGTTCTAGATACCTATGATATACTCATCGATTGCTCATGGGTTAGGGTCTTAGTTGATTTTGCTTGGGTTTGAAGCCTAGTAGATTATTCTTGGGTTTGAGGCCGATTGATGTTCCTTGGGTTTGAGGCCTTATTGGTTGTGTTAGGGGGATTCTTTCTCCCCTACAGGATACTTCCCACTGTTACGTATATTGTCAGACCATCTATCCCTAGCTGACTGCCCCGACCGCAGGCCAAGTCCGGAAGGGGGTTCAAGGCCTCATTGATATTATAAGTGTTCGAGGCCCCATTGATATTATAATGATTCAAGGCTTTGAGTGACCATTAGAGGTTCGAGGCCTCATGTGACAATTATGGGTTCGAGGCCCCAAGTGACCGTTAGGGGTTCGAAGCCCCATGTGATATGTATCCTTCACTGGTTTAGATTTCATACAATTTATTACTGACCCCTGTACCCCTCTACCTTTCACACCATGATTGTGTGTGGGTGTACCTCCTAGGCTTATGGGGGCTCAGGGGGCATTTAAGCTTAAACACTAGGGCCTTACACCCACGTACAACTGACCCTTGTTCTGATGATGTGGAGAGTTGGGCTTTGTGTTGGTTCTATTGGATTCTGTGATACTTTTGAGGAATTATGTGATGATCTATTGGTTCTATATTATGCATAGGTGTACCTTCTAGGCTTATGGGGGTCCAGTTGGCATACAGGCATAAATACTATGGCCTTGCAGGCGCGTACAACACTATGCCTCAGTTACGGGTAGTTGTAGTATTAGCTTACGCAGTGTTCATCAGTCGGTATCAATGTTCACCACTTGGGTTGGTTTGATTCATCATTGTTCTTCATTTCGATTGGTTTAGTTGTGTTTGAGGGTTTTCCGACATGCCTATGCCTTGATCTGGGTTTGTTTTGCTATATTGGTGTAGTTTCTACATACTTGGGCTTTATATATGTGCACTATTTCACTCGGTCGACCGATGATGCCTACTGGGTGCCTTTTCTGGTACTCGCCCCTGCATTTTTGCATCTTCCCATGCTGTAGGTCCAAGTACTAGATGTATTAATAGAGTTAGGGGATTCACAGGCGATTCAGAAGGCATTAGTGAGCATCAATAGGTTTGGATATTCTATAGTCTCCTTCTGTTTTGACGGCTGTCTTTTCTATGTAGACACTGGCCTTGTATATGTAGTTTAGATTTGTACATGTGGACGACTTCACTGGTTATGTATGTAGATATGTATATTTTAACTTGAGACTATCATAGCTCTGTACATGTGACTTCCAGGTCCTGGGGAGGTTGTGTCTGTTGTACTTATATGTTGTTGGTATCTTTATCATTATTGATTTAGGGCAGGTGTCGTGAACATTGGGTTGGATTGCCTATAGGCGAGATCTAACAAGCGCCATAATGACCTAATAAGTCGGGACATGACAAAAGCATTAGCAAAAAATTATGAATCCCGAAGAGAAATTTGATCTTTACAAGCATGAAAAGCTTAATTCATTAATAAATTAAAAATTTCAAGCCAAAGGTCATACACAAACAATATAATGATTGTTAAGAGCAAACAAAACGATACGAAAATAATAATTCGCATGAACTGCGATTTTCACTTGAAATAAATTAAGAGATGAAGCTCTAGTCTCGAAGCGTGGTAATGAATGATGGTGATGTTAATATAACACCTCGTAAAATTATTGTATAATTGTTCAATTTTTTGCAATTTTCTCCAGAAATGCCCCTAAAATGTATTGTGCGCACAACGCGTCTTCCAAAGCTCCGATAGGAAATCCGACATCGGATTTGTGATCAATGCAGAAAATTGAGTCAGGAAATGGTCTCGACCCGATTTAAGAGCAACCAGATCGAAAAATAAAATTTCAAATTTTGCCCAAAATAGTAGCAAATCCGCGCCCCTGGCGCGACGTGGAAGGGGTGCAGAGATGCACTTTTATTTTTTTAAAATTTCGATGAGAATTACAATTTATGAAAATTACACATAAAACATATAAGCTGAATGCGATTTATGTGTAATTTCCTGAAAATTAGTTTTTCCACGAGTTTTAAAAATTTCAGTCAAAAATTACATATGTGCGGGCATAGTCCGCGTCGCAAAATGGGTTATTCCGAGGTGAAATGTTTCTTTTAATTTGGGAAGGGCCTTTTGGTCATTCCTCATCCTATTCTAAGTCCTAAAATGTGTTGTTAAAGTCGTTTTAGGTCGATTAAGGGTTTCAAGAACCCATTCTTCTTAAACTTTTACGCAAAGAAGTTCTGAGAGAGGAGACAAGAAAGCCTAGGGGATTGCAAGTTCGAGTCCAATTCTTGTTGAAGATTCATACAATCTTCATCCCAAGTATGTAAAGGCTACCCAAAACATGGAATTGTTCTTGCATGTGCCCCAATGTATAGATTAGGTTGATAGTTAATAGTTAATGAGACTTGAATTGTGATTCTTGGATGATTTTCT
>JAOTQR010102996.1:0-28277 GCA_025774065.1 Solanum ossicruentum | reverse complement strand
GAGGGGAATGTGTCTAGAGCCAGGATTGCCTGAATGTGATGTTTGATTGTGTTTGAAGCTTGAGGTAATGAATGTTGATGATTGTGTTAGCTGGAATTATACTGATAGAGTTGGATGAACATAATCCCTTGAAATTGGAAAGATAGTGTTGCCCGTAGAGTTTCAGTGACGGGAATTCTGGATGAATTGATGGTCTTATGAGAATGTCGAGTCCTGGGTGAAGTATTGAGTACCAAAATTAGTAAGACTGAGTCTCACTCGCACAAATTACCTACGTCGTCAGGGTAACAGAGGATTGGACCGTGAGAATGAATGTTTCCTTACTCCCAAAAGAGGACTTACTACTATCCTGTTACACACCCCTTTACCCCGGTAAGGTACTGGGAGGATACCACAACAAAATCGCTTTGTTGTACCATCACTAGCTCATATATGATGGTTGTAGGTCTAAGAAACTCCCAGATAGGTTTCATGGTGATAGAACTCCGATGTGATGTGATGATTTGATGTCTGATATATACTAAGGTGATGGAGACTTGTTCATTACTTTGAGATGAGTCTGAGTGATTAATGAAAGCATGTCATACTATTTTCCCTTTCCTTAGCCCATTTTACATATAATACATTCCACATACTAATGCCTCTCTAGCACTGCATTATTTTATGATACAAATACGGTAGACCAAGGACTTTAGTAGCCCAATTGTTGAGGTTCAGATCTTGATTTCAGACCGTGGTGAGTCCTCCCCATCGTCTAGAGGATGATTATTTATTTATTTTTATGTCAGTATTTCTTTGATTGTGGTACCTATGGCCTGTCATGGTGCCTTCTTCGATGTTAGTTATAGAGGCTTCGTAGAAATAAGTGGTTGATGGATAGTGTCAGGATGGTTTAATTACTGTTTCCTTTCTTTGAGATATTTATTCATATTATATGTTTTTAGTTCACTATTATATTGAATTTTCCGCTGCTGAGTTGATTGAATGATAACACAGAGCCGGAGTGGTCCGCTTGGGGGCTAGCAATAGTCTCGCAGTACCAACCACGCCTAGGGTACCCTCCCGGGGTGTGACATTCTCAAGATCAATGAATACCATATAAAGGACACTCTTTCATTTCCTCTATTTCTCCACTAGTCTCCGAACAAGATGAATTGGTCCAGTAGTTGATCATCCCGGCATAAATCCGATCTGATTCTCTTAAATAGAAACTCTTCTTCACACCCTTTTGAAATACCCACAGTAATAAAAATCTTGGTGAATATCAGAGTTTTCTAAATCACTCAACTTAATATCTCTGTCCCCTTTTTAATTTAAAAGTTTGTGAAAGTAAGCTTTCCACCTTTGCTTAATGGATGTCTCATCCACCAACTCCTCACTGTCCTCATCCTTGATATACTTCACTTAGTCTAACTCATGATTTTTTCTCTCTCTTTTTTGTGAGCCTATACAATCTCTTGTTCTCACTTTTTCCCCTAGGTTTGACATACAAACTTTCAAACGTTGTTGTCTCAGAATTTGGGACTGCCATTTTTTTCTCCTGTCTTTGCTATCCCATAGATATGTTTAAGCCATCATCTTTCATCCTCATTCATATACTCTGACCACTTTGTATGGGCAACCTTCTTATCTTTCACTTTGCCTTGAAATTCTCAATTTTACTACCAATCGCCTTAATGTCTGCCAAATGCCCCTCTCGATATCCTTAGCACCTCGGTAGCTACTTCTCTAATGCAACCAGTAGTCGTGCTCCACATATAGTTAACATCCCCACTGCTACTACTCTAAGCCCCCAAACTACTTAACTTCTCCCTCATCTCCAAAGAAATAGTAGGAGTAAGGTCTCCCGATATAATCTTTGATTGGACGTAAATAGCCTTCATTTTCTTATCCCTCCTAATCTTTAAATCCATCACTAAAAGCCTATGTTGAGTGGAAATATTTTCACTCGGAATAACCTTGTAATACTTACAAAGGCTTCTACAACCCTTCTAGAGGAGAAGATAATCAATCTTAGTCTTAGCTACCATGCTACGAAAAGTAATCAAGCGATTCTCTCACTATGGAAAAAATGAGTTAGAAATAACTAAACTCAAAGGCTTTAGCAAAATCCAAGAAAGATGTCTCACCTCTATTCCTCTGCCCAAAAATAGAGCTACCATATGTACTTTGTCAAAATCAGTAGAAGTTGCACCGATATGCCCATTAGAATCCACCATCATTCCCAAAAGCCACTAAACTAGGAACTAGTAACCTAATAAACTATAGAAGGTCAAGATGATACAATCTCTCAAAATCAACAGCCTAATGATACAAAAATATACAAAAGCAACAAAATATATAACAATGAAAACTCTAAAAACAATAATAGTGAGAAATTTAACTAACTCCCTAACAAATAAATTTTTACAACAAACAAACAAGCAAAAGAAAGAGAACCCAATATAATTTAATAAAAAGAACTAAAATACAACGCCCAATTAAAGAAATTTGATGAATTTTCATAACAAACGAGTTGATGAAGAAAAGTTAATTAAATTTCACAATCAACAAAAAAAAATCAACAAAGAAATTCAAGAAAATTGATATACATTAACAACAAAAAAATCAATATATATTACTTTCAAACACTAGAGAAGAAGTAAAGAGAAGGGAGGAATGATAGAACCTGGTCTCTATTTCCCTAAATAGCAAATTCTTGAAAAAATTGTTAATTCTAGTAAAACTTTAGAGTAGAAATTGGTCACCAGAATTTTCTTTCTTATTCGGAACAGCTAGGCTGCACCTGGAACCCTTGGAATCTGACCCAGGTCTGCTTGTTTTGGAATCCATAGATGCTAATTTGGAATCATAAAAAATACGAATTTCTGACCCTATAAAACAAACAAAAGTAACACAGGAAGAGGGAAAGAAAGACAGTTGTTGCCGAAACTGATTTAGCATATGGTTTTTCTGTGGGTTCTTTTCTTACCAGAAAGAGACATGATGGGAAGAGGGGAAGTAAGATGGTAGTCATTGGAACTAGTTTGGCTATGGTTTTCTGGCAGGTTCTCTTTCGACCAAAAAGAGACATGAACGGGATAGTGTTCGTGAAATCTGGACAAAGGGAAGATAGTTTTCGGTGAGATAATCTAATTCTCAGTTTTGAGTGCTTTCCGACGAGATTATACTAGGATATTGTTTGATAGAAAAGAAACTAATATTATAGTGTAATCACAAGGATGATCATCCTTGATAGAGACAAATGCAAAGTGACGAGGCTTATGACTATGCCTTTTTCTACAATTTGCCTAGTTAGAGAGGTTCCTTTATTGGTTCTAAAATTTAGGCATTTAAACTTTTTTCATCAATACCTTAGAACAGTCTAGAGGTTGGCTTCCAGAATCTCAACAGAGCTGCAGTGTTGAAACTTTATTTTTCGGATCTCATTCTTTTTCTTTCTTATGGTGTCTTCTTCGGTAATCTCCTTCGGCGAAATCTCTGCATTGTTGGATCTTCATATTATCTTCTTATCAATCATGCGCATTCTTTTCCATTGAGTTGATGCCTTGTTTTATTCCAATTCTGAGTCCAAGACAAAGATAGATAGATGATGGATAGTGAGAGTTTGAGTGTCCTCAAATAAGGAATGAGATGAATTCTAAGTTTATTCGAGTCCCTGTTCGACCTTTACTCAATATTCGAGGATGAATGATTCCAAGGGGGAGATGATGTAACACTTTATGAAATTACTAAAATGCCCCTAAACTTTATCATGCGCACAATATCTTCACAAGCTCTTATGGAAAATCCGAGATCATATTTGCAATTAGTGCGAAAAACTGAGTCGGAAAATGGTGTCAACTCAGCCTTATTGCGTATAAACATGAATTATAATTTTTAAAGAGGGCTTAAAACAGTGTGGTTTCCATGCCCCTTCTGTTATGGAGTGGATGCGGAACCACACTTGGTCATATTCCTAACATTTCTGAAAAACTGAGAAAATGCAAAAATGTGTAAATTTACATTAGTGCGCATTGCACACTAGTGTACGAGATGCGAAATTTTTCTGTTTTAATTCAAGAAGCGCAATTTCATCTTTCCAGATATATTTTTACATTCCAAGTTGACTTTAAAATGTACGTTCGTATAAAAGGGTTTAGACCCATTACTTTTCAAAGGTTTTTACGCTAAGTCTAAGAGTGAAGAAGGAGAAACAAGTGAGGGTTTCCAAAGAAGATTCGATTCTTGAAGAAAATCTCTATTCCCATGTTTGTAAAAGCTACCCAAATGCATGGAATTGTTTTCCATGTGCCAATGTAAAGTTAGAATGAAAAATTAATGTCTAGAAGTCTTGAATTATGATTTTCTTAAAGGTTCTTGAACTTTTGCATTAAATTCTTAGATATTATCTTGAGTTCTTGAACATGTTATTTAAACTATACTTTCATATCCTAAATTGATGATCATCATGCTTAAAGTTACTATATACTTACATACTTATATGATTGTGATTGAACTCTTATAAATTCTCTCTGTAAACACTTGAATAATGAATTTAAAGTGGGAGGGGGGTGTCCAGAGCCTTGATTGTCTGAATATGATATTTGATTGAGTTTGAAGCCTAAGGTGATGAGTGTTGATGATTGTGTTACCTGGAATTTTACTGATAAAGTTGGATGAACATAATCCCTTGAAATTTAAAAGATAGTCTTGCCCGTAGAGTTTGAGTGACGGGAATTCTGGATGAATTAATGGTCTTATGAGCATGTCGAGTCCTACGAGGAGTATTGAACATCAAAAATAGTAAGAGTGAGTCTTACTCACACTCATTACCTACGTCGCCAGTGTAGCAGAGGATTGGACCTTCAGAATGGATGTTTCCTTAGTCCCAAAAGAGGACTTTCTGCTATCCTGTTGCACAACCCTTTACCCCGGCAGGGTACTGGGAGGATTTTGCAAAACAATCACTTCATTGTACCATCATCGGATCATATATGATCGGTGTAGGTCAAAGAAACTCCCAGATAGGTTTCATAGTGATAGAAGTCTGATGTGATGTGATGATTTGATGTCTGATGGATAGTAAGGTGATAGAGTCTTGTTCATTACTTTGAGACGAGTCTGAGTGATTAATGAGAGCATGTCATACTAGTTTCCCTTTCCTTAGACCATTTTACATACAGTACATTCTATGTACTAACGTCTCTCTAGTGCTGCATTATTTTATGATGCAGATATGGTAGACCGAGGACTTTAGTAGCCCAATCGTTAAGGTTCAGTGCTTGATTTCAGACCGTGATGAGTCCTCCCTTGCTTCTGAAGGATGATTATTTATTTATTTTTATATCAGTAATTATTTGTTTGTTGTACCTATGGCCTATCATGGTGCCTTCTTAGATGTTAGTTACAGAGGCTTCGTAGACATAAGCGGTTGATGGATAGTGTCGGGATGGTTTAATTCCCGTTTCCTTTCTTTGAGATATGTATTCATATTATCTTTTGTTAGTTCACTATTGTATTGAATTTTCCATTGATGAGTTGATTGAATGACGGCAGAGAGCTTAACTGGTCCAATTGGGGGCTAAGAATAGTTTCGGAGTGCCAACCATGCCTAGGGTACCCTCTTGGGGCGTGACATTCTCAAGATCAATGAATACCATATAAAGGACCCTCTTTCATTTCCTATATTTCTCCAGTAGTCTCCGAACAAGATGAATTGGTTCAGTAGTTGATCACCCCAGCATAAATCCGATCTGATTCTCTTAAATAGAGACTCGTCCTCTCCTCCTTTTGAAATACCCATAGTAACAAAACATTCAGTGAATATCATAGTTTTCCAAATCACTCAACATAATATCTTTGTCCCCTTTTTAAGTTAAGAGTTTGTAAAAGTAAGCTTGCCACCTTTGCTTAATTGAAGTCTCATCCACCAACTTCTCACCGTCATCATCCTTGATGTACTTCACTTGGTCCAACTCACGATTTTCTCTCTTTTTTGTGATTCTATACAATCTCTTGTCCTCATTTTTCCCCTAGGTTGACATACAACTTTCAAACGTTGTTGTCTTAGAATTTGGGACTAGCATTTTTGCTCCTATCTTTGCTATCTCATAGATATCTTTAAGCCTTCATCTTTCATCCTCATCCATATACTCTGACCACTTTGTATAGGCAACTTTCTTAGCTTTCACTTTTCCTTGAACTTCTCAATTTTACTACCAATCGCTTTAATGTCTACCAAATGTCCCTCTCGATATCCCTAACACCTTGGTAGCTACTTCTCTAATGCAACTAGAAGTCATGTTCCACATATAGTCAACATTCCCACTACTACTCTATGCCCCCAAACTACTCAACTTCTCCCCCATCTCCCAAGAAATGGTAGGAGTCAGGCCTCTCGATCTAATCTTTGATTGGACGTAAATAGCCTTCATTTTCTTATCCCTCCAAATGTTTAAATCCATCACTAAAAGCCTATGTTGAGTAGAAATATTTTCACTTGAAATAACCTTGTAATTCTTACAAAGGCTTCTACCACCCTTCTAAAGGAGAAGGTAATCAGTCTTAGTCTTAGAAACCATGCTACGAAAAGTAATCAAGCTATTGTCTCACTATGGAAAAAATGAGTTAAGAATAACCAACTCAAAGGCTTTAGCAAAATCCAAGAAAGATGTCCCACCTCTATTCCTCTACCCAAAACCAGAATTACCACATGCACTTTATCAAAATCAGTAGAAGTTGCACCGATATGCCCATTAGAATCTCCCCCAATAAACATCTTTTCTGCGACCAGTATAAATGTCACATGCTCATCCAAATCCTCCCAAAAGAGCTTTTTCATTTCCTCATACAAGCCCATTTGAGATGCATAGGCACTAACTACATTCACTATATGTCTGCCGCTAACAAGTTTTATAGATATCATCCTATCATTTACCCTTCTAACCTCCACTATATACTCCTTAAGGTCCTCATCTACTAGTACACCTACTAAATTTCTATCACTAAAGCCACAAGAGTACTATAATTTAAATTCATCTAGGTCCTAAGTTGTGGTACCTACCCATCTGATTTTCTGAACACACGCTATCTTAATTTGTCTTCTCTTATAACTCTTTATTAAATCTATGGAATTCCCTGTAAGTGATCTTATATTGCATGATCCAACTCTCAACTTAAGTAAGCATGTACACCTCATACCACTACTACCCTAACCTTTGACCAGAACCGACAATATAATTTCAATCCACCATCATTCCCAAAAGCCACTAAACTAAGAACAAATAACCTAATAAACTATAGAAGGTCAATTTGATACAATCTCTCAAAATCAACAGCCTAATGATACAATAATATACAAAAACAGCAAAATATATAACAATGAGAATTCTAAGAACAATAATAGTCAGAAATTTAACTAACTCCCTAACAAATAAATTTTTACAACAAGCAAACAAGTAAAAGAAGGAAAACCCAATATAATTTAATAAAAAGAAGTAAAATACAACACCCAATTCAAGAAATTTGATGAATTGTCATAACAAACAAGTTGATGAAGAAAAATTGATTTATTTCACAATCAACAAAAAAAATAATCAACAAAGAAATTCAAGAAAATTGATATACATTAACAACAAGAAAATCAATATATATTACTTTCAAACCCTGGAGAAGAAGTAAAGAGAAGAGAGGAATGACAGAACCGGGTCTCTATTTCCCTAAATAGCAAATTCTTGAAAAAATTGTTAATTCTAGTAAAACTTTAGAGTAAAAATTGGTCACCAGAATTTTCTTTCTTATTTGGAACAACTAGGCTGCACCTGGAACCCGTGGAATCTGACCCAGGTTTGCTTGTTTTGGAATCCGTAGATGCTAATTTGGAATCATAAAAAATATGAATTTTTGCACCTATAAAACAAACAAAAGTAACACAGGAAGAGGGAAAGAAAGACAGTGATTGTTGTGACTGATTTGGCATATGGTTTTTCGATGGGTTCTTTTCTTATCAGAAAGAGACATAATGGGAAGAGGGGAAGGAAGATAGTGGTCATTGGAACTAGTTTGGCTATTGTTTTCTGGCTGGTTCTCTTTCGACCAAAAAGAGACATGAAAGGGATAGTGTTCGTGAAATCTGGACGAAGGGAAGATAGTTTCCGGTGAGATAATCTAATTCTTTGTTTTGAGGGTTTTCCAACGAGATTATACTAGGATATTGTATGATAGAAAAGAAACTAAAATTATAGTGTAATAACAAGGATGATCATCCTTGATAAAGACAAATGCAAGGTGACGAGGCTTATCACTATGCCTTAATTCTACAGTTTGCCAAGTTAGAGAGGTTCCTTTATTGGTTCTAAAATTTAGGCATTTAAACTTTTTTCATCAATACCTTAGAACAGTCTAGAGGTTGGCTGCCAGAATCTCAATAGAGCTGCAGTGTGAAAACTTTATTTTTCGGATCTCGTTCTTTTTCTTTCTAATGGGGTGTTCTTCGATAATCTCCTTCGGCGAAATCTCTGCATTGTTGGATCTTCATATTATCTTCTTTATTAATTTCCTTCCCCAGAAACACACCATGCTGCCGCAGCCATAAAACCCTATTATCGGTCATATTTTCTAGTGTAGAGATCGAGAAAACCAAGAATCTGACTAGATTCTCGCCAAACAATCCTCGCCCTTTGTCCCGATTTCACGAACACTACCCTTTTTGTTCTCTTTCTATTGGGACGAGAACCCACTAGAAAACCACAGAAAAACTAGTTCTAGCGACCACTATCTCCCTTCCTCTCTTCCTATCATGTCTCTTTCTGGTCAGAAGAGAACTTACCGAAAAACCATAGACTATCCAGTTTCAACAATCACTATCTTCCTTCCCCTATTTCCATGTTACTTTTGTTTGTTTTGCAGGTGTAAAGATCCATATTTTTTTACGATTCCAAATAATCATCCAAGGATTCCAAAACTGCCTGACCTGGGTCAGATTCCAAGGTTCTAGGCGCAGCCTACTAGTCCCGATCAAGAAGGAAAATTCTTGTGACCAATTTCTACCCTAAGTTTTCCTGGATACAACAATTTTTGTGAGAAATTGTTATTTAGGGAAATATAGACTAGGTTCCATCTTTCCTTTCTTCTCTTTACTTCTTGTCCAGAGTTTGAAAGTAGTATATATTGATTTGTTTATTGTAAACACATATCAATTTTATTGAATTGCTTTATTGATTATTTAATTTGTTGATTGTGAAATTAAATCATTTTTTCTTCATCGACTTGTTTGTTATGAAAATCCATCAAATTTCTTGAATAGAGTGTTGTATTTTACTTGTTTTTTATGAAATTTAATTGGATTTTTCTTCCTTTACTTATTTGTTTGTAGTAAAAAAATATTTTTTAGGGAATTAATTAAATATCTCACTATTATTGTTTTGAAGTTTTTATTGTTGGACATTGATAATTGTATATTGTTCTTAGAATATATTTTTGCCGCTTCAATATATTATTGCAGCATTGGGTTGATGATTTTGAGAAATTGTATCGTTTTGACCTTCTATAGTTTATTGAGTTATTAGGTCTTAGTTTAGTGACATTTGGGACTGATGTTGGATTAGGATCATGTCGTCAGTTGGGGTCAAAGGTGAGGGATAGTAATGGTAAGAGCAGTACGGGCTTACTTAATTTGAGAGTTGGATCGTGAAATATAGGAACACTTACAGGGAAGTCCATAGAGATATTGAAGAGTCTTAAGAGAAGTCAAATTGATATAGCGTGCGTTCAGGAACCAAATAGGTAGGTACCAAAGCTCGGGATGTAGATTGATTTAAATTATGGTATATTGGTGGCTCTAGGGACAAACATGGAGTAGGTATGCTAGTAGATGAAGACCTTAGAGAGTTTATGGTAAAGGTCAGGAGGGTAAATGATATGATGATGTCTATTAAATTTATTATCGACAGACATATAGTGAATATTGTTAGTGCCTATACACCTCGAGTGGGATTAGATGAGGAAGTAAAAAGTTGTTTTTGGAGGATTTGGATGAGTTTGTGAGAGGTATACTGGTAGTAGAAAAGATCTTCACTAGGGAAGATTTCAATGGGAATATTTGTGAAACCTCTAGTGGTTTTGAAAATGTGCGTAGAGGCTTTGGTTTTGAGTGACGAACAAAGGTGGAATGTCTCTCTTGGATTTTTTAAAGCCTTTGAGTTGGTTATTGCTAACTCCTATTTTCGAAGAGAGAGAATCTGTGGATTACCTTTTGTAGTATGAGAGCTAACACTCAGATTAATTACCTTTCCCTCCGAAAGGGTGATAGAAACCTTTTTTAAGAATTGTAAGGTTATTCCATGTGAATACTTCTAGTTAATATAGGATTTTATTAATGGATTTAAAGATTAAGACGGATAAGAAGGAGACTATTTATGTCCAATCGAGGATTAGATAGGGAGGAGTGACTCCTATCATTTCATGGGAGATGAGGGAGAAGTTGAGGAGTTTGAGGGCTTAGAGTAGTAGCGGGGATGTGAACTATATTTGGAACACCACTGTCGGTTTCATTAGAAAAGTAGCTATCGAGGTACTAGAGGTATTGAGAGGGATAGTTAGTAGATGTCAAGGTGATCGATTGGTAGTGGAATCGAGAAGTTCAAAGAAAAGTGAAAGATAAGAAGATTGTCTATACAAAGTGGTCAAAGTGTATGGATGAGGATGAAAAATGAGATATCTATAACACGGCAAAGACAGAAGAAAAAATGGTATTCATAAATGCTAATACAGTAGCAATTTTAACATTTGCATGTCGAGCTAAGACAAAAAGGTCGCTTCTTATCTACACGCCCTCTAATTTGGAGATCCTATTTACAATTTCTTTAATTTTTATTTCTTACAAAAGATTATCCCAAATGTATGACCTATTTTAAGTTGGGAATTTTAACCAATCTTATTAAATTTATATGTTTTTAGTTCCAATTTATGTAATGGTGTTTGAATTTTGAGAGTCAAATTACTTGTCACCCCTCGGAAGGGTGTCCTCGACATGGTTCGCGCTAAAAAAATCATTACTAGTTCACAAGCAAATCACTTGCCCCGGTCACTTATTCAATCATTTAGCGGAAGACTCAAATCAATTTATAGGAGATATTCAAGTAGATTAACCAAGTCAATAACTCAATGATATAATAATTATGGAAATAGCAATCTAATTCAACTAAATATCGTAAGAAATATTTTTAAAAGAAAAAAGTCTCTGAAATAGAAACATCAAATCTACACTATCATTGTTTATGAAGCATTTATATAACTATCAAGAAGGTGTCGATGACAGGTTTATGACTACCTCAGAAGAACTAGTCTAAAGGCTAAAGATGAAGAAAATACTAGTCTCTTTGAATGCAAGGAGGACTCACCAAAAGCTAAAAGTAGGACGATCTTCAATTGTGCACTGATTAAGGATATCTAAAACCTATATCTGTATTATAAAATGATGCAACACCAAATGACATCAGTACAAATCTCATGACCCAAGTTAGGCCCTAGGTGTGACACAATGATCGGAATTTTGAAGCACCCCAACCAAGCCATCTTAGCATGTCAATAAGCGTACATAAGGTGATTGAAGCAAGAATAATAATCTATAGGGAATTAGGAAATGAGCCTCATTTCAACGTAAAAAAAAAAAAGAAAAAGCAAGCCTTATCCAAAAATGAAAAGACAATGTATATATAGACTCCATACATCTAGCATGCCTTTACTAGTCAACATAGGTAGGGGCTTAAGACTAATTGATATCTCACATATACCCAATAGAAAGAAAAGTACATAGTCTAGAAGAGCAATGAAACATAAGGCGAACTAGATCCCACTTTATCGAAGGGCACGAGGTTCACTTAAGCGGACTAGGTTCCATTGCTAAAGCAAACCCCACATATTTTTGGGCATCACTTAAGTAACACCTTGCTTTTACTACATCTCAGAGAGATTTTTGAGACTGAATACCGGGGTAAATACCCTATTTTCACCATTTTCGAAAATTAGAGCATTGAGGAGTAATTTTCAAGATCTTTGGATAAGTGATTTTTAGCCTTTACTTTCCATCAACATTTGGTCATTTCAACTTATATTCTTTGATTTTCATTTAATTCTTGGGAGGTTTTAATGGAATTTGAGCTTAAGCATTTTTTTTAATGATTTTAAACTTGTTATCAACACCATTTTTATTGGTTTTTCAACTATGAGTCCTGTCTAAGAGAGTGTCCAGGCAATTGCTCGAAGTTGTTAATTTGGTCCTTAAGCTTCAACTTCTTCGACCTTGGTTACTATCTTTCTAGGAAAACCCTCTACAACTCAGCCCAACATGTGATGGTACCCGGAGGAAGTTCAGAAAACCATACAGTTGCACTATCAATCTGTGACAATGGAAACACTCTCAATCCAATAGCATGAATAAAAATATTTTGTGTCCCATGACACTTTTGCACACGAAGATGACATTTTGGAGATGACGGTGGAGATCCTCTGATAGTTGCCCTGTAATAGGCCATAATTGTGGCGCATCTGGAGCAATCCACTTGATACCGCGAACTTAGCATCTGCCGGTAGAGGGGCAGTACTATAGAAACGATAATGTCCATCGCCATAGGGTTCAATCGGTACTGATTCCAGCCATAAGAATTTGCATTGAAATCTCTAAGTTGTGGTCGGGTATCCTTTGGTGGTGGATTCTCCTCTCTTCTTAAGTCTTCCTCATTTATATTGATTTCCTCCGCAACTGCAACATCCTCGTTCATGAGAGCCATTCTTCTGAATAGTCGATGGATCTCCAAATTAATCAAAGCTAAGGGTTCGCCTTGACTCCTTGTGCTGCGCATGCAACCTAGCACAACCTGCAAGTAAACTCAAACAACAGAAAAAAAACAAAAGTAAAATACACAAGATTCTATAAATCAATACTAAAACTAACTAATAGTGAATTAAATTCAAAACCTACATGTAATCCTCGGCAATGACACCATAATTTTTGATGGTGTGTGATGTTCACGCTCCAATAAGAAAGCAATTTCTATCAGTAATTAACCTAACCGAGGTTAGGGTTGAATCCACAGGATAGGGCTTTATTACAAGACTTCACTACTAATCATTTCTAGTATTTATGACTACAATCTTTATATAAGGGGGGGAGGTTGTGATTCAAAGACAAACTAAAACAAACACTAACTAAAATGCAAGGAAACACTCAATTTTGGGGACAACTTGGGAATTGTGTTCCCCATGGTTAGTAGACTTGATCATCCTAGACACATAACTATAATTTTTGAGTCACATGCATGATGGTAACTTAGGTTCTTCTAGCCCTCTTGTGAAGGTGAAGGTCAAATTTCACCATGGCGATTTGGTCGGCCACCATGGCGTGCCAACTAACCGTTATCAATAGTCCCAGTCAACCTCCCCTTGGTTAGGTTTGGTCGATTAGACAGGAACACATCAGCTGAATTCTATCATCTACTTCCCTTTTCCTATTCGTTACTACCTTGGTCGGGATCGTGATAGTAGGCAGGGTTTGGTGTTGGCCACCACCAAACAACAATCAAAATGAAGGGAAATAGATAATATATGCAAAACCCAATAAAGAATTGCAAGAAAACTAGGTTATTTCAGGTCAGCTACCTATGGTTCCCATAACTCCAAGTTATGGGTGCTTAGCTACTTATGGCTAAAGCAAAACACACAAGAATGCTTCATATAATAGACATAGTTGAGAGTTTCACTAATAACAATGAAGGAGATCGACACCACAAGTTGCAAACCCACAAGCTTGATTGATCAACAATGAGTGTAAGGAAAGATTTGCAATTCCCAAAATGGGTTTCCCACGAGAGAACAATAATCTACCCTAAAAACCTACGAAAAACTTCAAAATATAATTGTGAAAAGTCTATTGGTCGAACTCCTTTCAAAAACCTAACTTAAGCTATATATAGTGTTTACAAAATAACCCTAGAAATTTACAGAAAAAAGTCAGCTGGTATCTTATAAGTCTCACAGTTACGACTCGTAGGATGACCTATGAGTCGTAGTCGAGGTCTTGTATCAGGTTCTTAGCATCTTGGATTGAACTGGTAGGATCCATAGCTACGAGTAATTGCTTAGGCTACAACTCGTATGTTTGTCTCATAGTCTTGGTCTTCAATTTTGGTCCAACATTTTGGCTCTCTGATTCTTGCTACGAATCCACCTACACAAGTCATAGTGTATCATAAGAGTCGTAGGCTAGGTTCTTAGGGATGACCTTTACTTAGAAGATTTCTGATTTTTGGTCTCTGATTTTTGCTATGACATAACCTATGCTTGTAGATTGAGCTACGACTCGTAGGTGGGCTCATATGGCCTCTACTTTAGGAAAATCTACAACTTTTCTTCAAAATCATGTCAACCTAACTTTTCTGCAAGATTAACATGAAAACACATCAAAACACTAAAAAGTCAAATTAAGAACTCAGAAAATCCTTTGTTTCAGGCACCAAATATGTCGTACTTTGACAGCACATCAAAGAACAAGCGAGCTACAACTTGGAATCTCGATGTTAACCCTACACCGGAAGAAAGGAGGAAGTTACTTGCCAAGGTGAACCTCCTAATGCCTAAGTGGATCCACTAAGCCTTGTGTGAACCGAGTACTCACCTCTAGTTCTTGGGCTTGAGTACTCACCTCAAGCCCAAACTCGAGTACTCGCCTCATGCCCTCATATTTAGGGTACACGTCTCTTAGAGATTTGGGGACTCGCCTCTAATTCACTCGGTGCTAAGTCTAATCCCACGGAATATATAAGATAATAATATTTCAATAAGTTGTAATAAACATAGACACATGGTATGAGTAGCTCTTAACATCATTGATCTCAAATGGTGAGCCTAACTTCAATCATAAGAATAGGTCATCATCAACATCATCTTTCAATAAGATCAATACTAAAGGCTCACAAGAGGTATAATCTTTAAAAAAGGGCTTAATCCGGCCCTACAGCATCAACAAAATTTTCATGATTTAAATACATCTTTAGAAAGCTCATAATCATCATAGAGTCACTTGCATCATAACTCAATCAATAGATCATCAAAACTTAAAGAATCCTTAAAAAGGAATTCTATCAAACACTTGGCGGTTGTGTATGCTAGTGTAAAACTATGCAATTCAAGAGTGAAATCATGCTAGAAAATTCAATGTACAACCTTCAATAGATACTTGGTAACACCCTCAAGCAATATACATCAAAACCATTCATCAAATCTTTCAATGGATAATAGATTCATAGCTCAAAACAAGGTAAAATAGTCATAATTTTATAAACCCCAATATAGTGTGCAGTGATTTTCACAATAGATAAGACCCATGAGTAAATCAACTATAAGACATGCAATTTTGAGGAAAATGAATCTTGGGAATCATGGGTGAAATGAACGTATGAAAGAAAGCCACATACGTTAGCTTTGGAGAATAGCTTGATGAAGATTGGAGATGGAGACTTAAAGCTTGAAGTAGAACCCTAAGATCCGGATGAGGGTTTTGGCACTTGAATTTTGAGAGAAATGTTTGAGTGAGTATTGGGGAATGTCTTGTATGATATACATGCGAAATACGGATAAGTGTAGGTATTTCCTCGTGTGGGAACACTTAGGCTCAAGACTTAAAAGTATTGGATCGAGTAAAAATTGGACAAGAATAACACTGAGGCCCGTCGCGCCCCAAACACACCTGAACACTATTTCCGAGGTCATTTAGAAATTTCGAAATTTGCTACCGTTGCTCTAAAATTGTGGTTAGACCCTTTTCCCCCAAAATTTGACCCCCAAAACACGATATAAAATCAAATTTTTGATATCACTCACCGATTTTGAGATATATAAAAATTATGATTCCGGAAACTTATGATGCACATTTTCAAGCTCTTTTTGGGGTCATTACATTAAGAAAGACCTTCAAATAAATATTTATTGAAGGCTCCATTCATTCACAACTCCATCAATTCAGGTTATAGAGCACATGGAAGAACATAATACATGTTCTCATTATCCTTGCATACATGGATTTAGGAAGAAAAATCAATTCCTGACAATCATCAAGCTTGAACTCAAAACCCTTGTTTTTTCTCCCTTACTTCGATGCTCTCTAAGTTTTATGTGTATAATGAGGGATAATACACCTCGGGTACTGATAATGGGTCCAAGTCAAGACTAAAACATCATCGGTTTTAAGGGGTAGGAAAGGATAAAAATACCCCTTTTAAAATTGTCGAGTGAAACTGCGAGACCCCATTTATGGTCTGTAGGTCCACTCATGCACCTTAAGTTACTTGTCATAGGTGTAAGTGCCCAAGAATCGAGTTACTAAAAATAGGACCTGGGACTTACAAACCACTTCCCTTAAACTCATAAAGTAATCTAAAGTCCATCTGGTAACATATGGTTTCAAGGTTCAGAGATCTTAATTTTCTGGAACTTCATTCTATTAAACTAGACTTACGGGTCGTAAGTCAGTTGACGGGCCATCTGATAACTCATCAGTCAATATCAATTTTTCAGTCATCAGACTACGACCTTGATCTATGGGCTGTGGAAAGTTTTATGATCTATAAGCTATCTCATGTATGGGCCTCAGACTTAGGAAAATTTTACCAAGTCACAAGGGAACCTACGAGGCCTCATCTACGGGCCATAGGTGGACTTCGTGATTTTCTCCGGTGACTTTTTAAAATTATTTTTCTCAGTTTCCTCAGGACATTTTCTCAGACTTGGTAGGATTAATTAGGGGGGTGTTACACAGAGACCTTGTAGGATACATTTCTCATTTATAAAATTTGCGAGATGTAGAGAGACAAACTATGTCATATTTGAATGCATTGAAGAAAAAATTTTGAAAATTTTATACTCAACAAAGATGATGTTGTGGGGTTTATCAATCATACTTGAAGAGAACATAAGAAGGCCAAGGAGAAAATCGAAAAATAAAAGAAATAGTGCAAACTTTGAAGGATAAAACAAAATCTTTGAAAAGGAAAATAGTTGATAAAGAAAAGCACACCTCGAACAAGACAAGCCCTTGAAGTTGTAAAAGCCAAGATGCAAAAACTTGATACCCAGTTGGAGCATGTTCAAGAAAAGCAAAGGGAGATTGAGCAGCTCAATAACCCAGCTCCATAAGGGACTAAATCATCCACTCAACCTCTAACTCTTATAGCATATACTAAGTTGTTTATATGTGGTGGTCAACATTTAAGGAAGTGAACAAAGAAGAGAGAATGATATCTTTTTTTCATTGAAATTTCCTTTTTTTTTCTTGCTAAGAAGTTCTTTCTTCATTTAGTTATCAACAAGTCGTAGATCCTAGTTAAAGTTTAAGGAAATTACTCGGTCAAAAAATAAAATTGCTATATACTTCTCACTATTATTGTTTTTACAGTTCTCATTGTTATATATTATGCTACTTTTGTATATTACTGTATCATTAGGCTGTTGATTTTGAGAGATTGTATCATGTTTGACCTTCTGTAGTTTATTAGCTTATTAGTTGTTAGTTTAGTGGCATTTGGGAATGATGGTGGATTAAAATCATATAGTCGGTTCCGGTCAGAGATGAGGGGTAGTGGTGGTAAGAGGTGTATGCGCTTAATTAAATTTAGAGTAGGATCGTGTAATATAGGATAACTTAAAGGGAATTCCATAGAGCTAGTGAAGAGTTATAAGAGAAGACAAATTAATATAGCGTGTGTTCAGAAAATTATATGGTTAGGTACCACAGCTCGGGACCTAGATAAATTTAAATTATGGTACTCTGGTGGCTTTAGGGATAGAAATGTAGTAGGTGTACTAGTAGATAAGGACCTTAGGGAGTATATGGTGGAGGTCATGAGGGTAAATGATAGAATGATGTCTATCGAAATTGTTAGCGGTAGATATATAGTGAATGTAGTTAGTGCCTATGCGTCTCAAGTGGGCTTGGATGAGGAAATGAAAAAGCTCTTTTTGGAGGATTTGGTTGAGCATGTGAGAGTTATACTGGTCGCAGAAAAGACATTCATTAGGGAAGATTGTGATGGCCATATCGGTGCAATTTCTACTGATTTTGACAAAGTGCATGTGGTTGGTTTGGTTTTGGGCATAGGAATGGAGGTAAGAAATCTTTCTTGAATTTTTCTAAAGCCTTTGAGCTGGTTATTCTTAACTCATTTTTTCCATAGAGAGAATTGCTTGATCACTTTTCGTACCATGGTAGCTAAGACTAAGATTGATTACCTTCTCCTCTAGAAGGGTGGTAGAAGCCTTTGTAAGAATTACAAGGTTATTCCAAGTGAAAATATTTCCACTCAATATAGGCTTTTACAGATGGATTTAAAGATTAGTAGGGATGAGAAGATGAAGGCTATTTACATCCAATAAGATTAGATCGGGAGGCCTGACTCCTATCATTTCTTGGGAGATGAGGGAGAATTTGAGTAGTTTGGGGGCTTAGAGTAGTAGCGGGGATGTTAACTATATGTGGAACATGACTACCGATTGCATTAGAGAAGTGGATACCGATGTACTAGTGATATTGAGAGGCACACTTGGTAGACATTAAGGCGATTGGTAGTAAAATTGAGAAGTTCAAGGCATAGTGAAAGCTAAGAAGGTCGCCTACATAAAGTGGTCAGAGTATATGGATGAGGATGAAAAATGAAGGCTTATAGGTATCCATGAGATAGCAAAGACAGAAGCAAAATGGCAGTCCGAAACTTTAAGACAGTAATGGTTGAAAGTTTGTATGTCAACCTAGGGGGAAAAAATGAGGACAAGAGTTTGTATAGGATCACAAAAAAATAGAGGGAAAAGCTTGTGAGTTGGACCAAGTGAAGTACATCAAGGATGAGGAAGGTGAGGTGTTGGTGGATGAGACTTCCATTAAGCAAAGGTGGCAAGCTTACTTTCATAAACTTTTAAATTAAAAGGGGGACAGAGATATTAAATTGAGTGATTTGGAAAACTCTGATATTCATCGAGATTTTTGTTACTGTGGGTATTTCAAAAGGGTGAGAAGAAGAGACTCTATTTCAGGGAATCGGATTAGATTTATGCCGAGATGATCAACTACTGAACCAATTCATCTTGTTTGGAGACTAGAGTGAAAGAAAAATGAGAAAAGGGTGAAATATAAGAAATGAAAGAGGGTTCTTTATATGGTATTCACTGATCTTGAGAAGACCTATGACAGAGTTTTGAGGAATATCCTTTAGAGGTGTCTAGAGGTAAAAGGCATTCCAAAGGTGTATATAGGTTGATAAAGTACATGTACGATTGAGCCAAAACTCGGATAAGAGCGGTAGGAGGAGACTCAGAGTATTTTATTATTGAGATATTACTTCATCAAGGATCTGTGCTCAGCCCTTTTTGTTTTTGCCTTAGTGGTCGATAAGATGACATGACTTATTTAGGAGGAGGTTCCTTGGTGAATGGTTTTTGTGGATAACATAGTACTAATTGATGAGACTCGGGATAAAGTTAATGATATGTTTGAGGTTTGGAATCGAGAGTGTTCAAATTGAGAAGAATCTAAAATAGAATACTTAGAGTGCGAATTCAGTGTTGTGAGGAATGAAATGGACATCAAAATGAAGCTTTCCACTCAACCTATTCCCAAGAGAGAAAGCTTTAAGTATCTTGGGTCCTTCATCCGGTTTGGTGGTGATACTAATGATGACATCACATATCATATTAGGAGTATGGATGATGTAGAGGATTGCCTCTAAAGTATTGTATGATAAGAAGATACAACCTAAACTTAAAGGTAAGTTTTACAGAATAGTGGTTAGACCGTCATTGCTATATTGGGTGGAGTGTTGGCTAGTCAAAAACTCATATATCAAAAAAATAAAGGTTACAGAGATAAGAATATTGAGATGGATGTGTGGACCCACCAGGGGTGATAGTATTAGTAATAAGACCACTTGGGAGAAGTTAAGGTGGCCTCTTTGGCAGATAAGATAAGAGAAGCGAGATTGCAATGGTTTGGGCATGTGCAATGAAAAAGTGTCACCGCTCTTATTAGGAAGTGTGAGAGGATGGATTTAGTGATTACTCAAAAGGTTTGAGCTAGACCGAAAAAGTATTGGGAGGAGATTATTGGACAGGATATGGTACAACTTCATATCACCGAGGATATGACTTTAGATAGAAAGGAGTGGAGGTCGTGTATCAGGTTACATGGTTAATAGGGTAGTAAGGGTAGGATGATGTATGATCTTGTATTATAGTAGGTTAGTACGATTAGTCATGTCTTTATATCTTATTTTGTTATTGTCTATCTTATATCTATTACATTTATTGTACTTTATATATTATATTTGCTTTCTAATTTAGTCGTTTCTTTCATATCTAGTATTAAGTGCTTTTAGAGCATGATATTTTTGAGACATGAGTCTTCCAAAAAATCACCTTTCTCAAATAATGGTTAAACTCTACTTAATTATATATATTAATGGTTTAGCAAGTCCATGGATACTTTTATCATCTTGAAGAACAATTTGGGCCTAACTTTATAGCGTAGGCTCTTTCAAATATTGGTTAAATCGTACCTAGAATCTCCATCTCTTTTTTTTATGTTTTGGAAGATGACATATTTTGGAACTTGGAAAAGTCTCTTTTAGATGGATTCATTCAAGGGACAAAAAATTTTTGTGAAAAAGAAGGTGTAACTTGGGTGACATCAACCCTTAAGCTGATAAAAGGTTAATTTAACTCCAATCTCGGTCGCATGCATAGATTTCAACACCTTCCACATCTTATCAATGAAGTTCTAGGGGTCTTCTCAACTTTTATCCCAGTGATGATTTGTGGATTCAGCATCAGAAAGTCCCTAAACCTTGTCGTAACAGTTGGCTCTTGGGAGCTAGAACTAGGAGCCTATGAACCCCGATTCCAACTTTGGGCAGCTACCAATTGGGTGAGCATTGTGATAGCTCCTCTAAGTCGGCCTCTATAATTGGAGTGGGTGGAACAGTAGGCACCAGTAGAACTCCAGTAGCTCTAGCAGGTTGACCTCGACCCCTCGTCTCCATATGAGTAGGCACCTTTGAAGAGGGATTCACAGGGAAAGATCTCCTTCCTTAGTTACCACATTCACATTTGCAGCTATATCTTCCTCCTCCTTATCATCCCCAGTATTATTCTCCACCTGTGATTCCTCCGTCTGTATATGTGGTACCCCTCCACTTTCAATCTGAGCTTTTCAGGTGTGAGTTGTATTTTCGCATTATGTACTGATTTCTGAGAGCCTTCTTGTGTTCCCCTACCTGCTTTTTACTGGATGAGCCAATGTCTGACATTCTATCAGCCACTAGATCCCCTTCACCTTGAACTGCATCCACAACTACTACATTAGCCCTTTTCTCTACCACCATGTTTTTGCTTTGTTGACTAGACTTTTCACTATTATATCCTTTCTGTGATTCCACCCCTCCTTTGTCTCTTTGTTGCCCGCTACGTGTCTGATTCCTAAAGGTCTCCTTCGCCAATTCTTTTGTTTTCAAGGGTGTAGGGGCCACAGTCCCCCTTATCCTTAGCTTTCTGTTGATCCACAGTCTTCACCTCCCCAGTGCCCCCCTCCTTCTCACCCTCCTCAAGAGCCTCAAACTTATTATTAGTTTGAATGACTTTGTTTTGTGTGGCCAACCGTTGGTGATTATGCCTTCCCTTCCCATACTGTCATCCCTTGTTCCCTTCTTTTTTGTTTGGTTGTTCATTTTGCTTTGGTTTCCCTACAGGCTGCTCTACTCCAGTTTTCTTCTCTTGTGTATCCTTTACAACTGCATCTTCTTCCTTCTTTGGCTAAAAATCTGGATGTAGCACATAATAGTGCTACTCATCATGTACTTGAATTTTGCAAATGTTGTAATCCTTCGGGAGATGATCATAATTAATTGTTACCCATTTTCCTCTACCTCCCCTATCTTCTTTCTCAGACCTACATTGATTCGTTTTGGAAATTCCTTGAGTAAGTCAACTTCCACCTTAACTCTAGCACAGCTGGGTCTTGTTTGATTCTTAGTAGCCAAATCCATCTGAAGTGGCTTGCCCACCGATGCTGGCAGCGAGAAAATAGCCTCCTTGCAAAAGAAATTGGGGGCAATGATGGAAAAGAAATCCATTCAATGCCATTGTAGTTTTCTCCTTTGGGTTAAACAGAGTATCCCACTTGAGTGTTCTCATGGCATACGTCCAATTATTATACATTATGTAAAAGGCAGGCTTAGATAATAACTGAATGTTATCTTCCACGCATGATGCCCTTAATCAGTATATGTCTACTGTTCAGGGCCCCAATATTACATTCACCCCTGAGTTCGTATTGTTTTGGTATTAGCCATCGCATTAGTTGCAGATCATGCCATCCGTAGGAAAACTTACCAATAACTGCATATTATAGATTCTCATTCACAATCATCTGATCTACTTCCTCCTCCCAAATAACTCTTGGCTCCCCATGCAAATATGTCATAGCCTTCATGGGTATATGCTTAATATTAGATTCTGTTGGTTTCAATATGTCCGTATAATTCAGCTTAGTCATTCCATCAACCCCTGTGGGGGGTTGACCAGTTGAAGAGGTGGTCATCACCACCGGCTGTGCACAGTAATTGATGGCAAACGTAGGTAGGCCAGTCGCCGTTAAGGTTTTCTATTGGATTGCATCGAATTCACACAAATTGAAAATCAGTTAATCTAACAATTCGCTTTGATTAGGTCTACTAGGGCTGAATAAGTTAAGAACTCTTTTGGAGAATTCAACTGAAGTTTGGACTGTTATCTTATAAAAAAGAGGTGCATTGTGCTCAATTTTTTTTATCATTGTCATGACCTTGAATGGGCCGTGAATGACACCCACAATGCAAAATACTACCCAAGAACTAAAAGTCACTATACCAAAACTTCTAACTATAAGTCTAACATTGGGGATGGAACCGCAAAATTAAAATCGGTATTTAAATAAAAGAATCCTGAATTCGAAATAAAATGGATAAAGACAATGAAAGAATCTACTACGACCCAAAATATGCTGGCTCATTCTTGTATTATGAAATCAGCGATCTCCTAACCCCTTGTTTGGATGGTTGTTACTCGTATTATATTGTATTGTATTGTTAGTTTGAATACAATATTTGTTTTGATTGTTACTTAAATTTTATTATATCATATCGTTTAAATCCATTGTTAGGTAACGACGAAAAGACTCATTTTATGAAACGATTGATTTGTTGTGGTTGTATCGCTATTTTACTAATATTTTCTCATTTTTAAATTTTATTATTATTTAATAATTCTATTTTATCATTTACTCTGTCTTTTCATGATGTCTACCACATACTTTATAATTTCTTGTAAGTTTATCATTCAAATTATGGTTGAGAATAATACGATCTATCCAAACATTACATCGAAAAAATACAATACATTACAAATAATACAATATATTATAGAAGAATACATAACAACTATCCAAACAAAGTTTAACTGAGGTCTATCTGCAGCTTCCTAAAGATGTTCTCTACTCAACAAAATAAAAAGAGCAAATACAGTATCAGTACATATAATGACAGTGTACTGATAGGATCAAGTGGCTACTCCAATAAGCAAGATATAATTAAACAAGCAACTAAAACATAATAAATTATAGCATACTGAAAATAATATAGTGTGCATAACTCACACTCATATAATGGTCTCAACTTATTAAAATCAATGCAATTTCAACAATAGTTCTCTCAAGGTACCCAAACAAATAAGTTATTTGTCAAAACGTGACACCTGATCCAATAATGTACTGAAATGTTACACTCAATCCAATAATGTGTCAAAACATGACACTCGATGTAATAATATATCGTAATGTGACTACAATCTAATATGTATTGAAATGTGACACCTAGTCCACTAATATATCGAAATGTGACGCTCGATCCACAATCAAAATCACAATCACAATCATAATCACATCCACAATGAATAATACAAAACTGACCAAGTTCAAGTAATAGGTTTATTGAATGCAATTAAATTATGATAAATTATCAATTAGTTTTGATTCATCATTCCTTTTTTCACATAATAGATTATTAGTTTTAATTCATCATTTCCTTTTTACATACAAGAAGTACTATGAAATAGTTAACATGCACATATCACATAAATAGGAATATTAAATCATCACCTACCTTGATATTCAAGACTTGAACTCTATAGAATCGGAGCTTTCTTGGTCTATAAATAATCAAGGACTACATATAATGAACAATAATGATCCAATTTACCCGGTAGCAAAACCCTGACAAGGCCAATCCTATAATTATCTCCCTAGTAGGACTTTTACTTACCATTAATTACATGTCTAAATCTTCTCCTATATTAATATTTTTCTAAAATCTAAGGTCTAGAAATTTAAATACAAGTCAGAAAGTCGATTAACCTACATTTAGCATGAGAATTAGTGAAAACCTGAAGAAGAATAACCCTAGGTCACTGCTGGTCTCTCAAGAACTAAGTGGGAGAAATAAGAATGAATTTGATAATTTTTTTTAAGTTTAAAGCTTCGAATGTCACGCTATGGAGGCACGGGGATAGCGGGTTGCACTAAGATAAAAGCTTCATAACTTGTGTCCCAAACCTAGATTTACAATACACTTTCAAATCATGACGTTCCAAAACATATCCTCAGCGCCAATATCAATTTCGGGAGTTATACTCACCCGAATTCAGTTTTATAAAGTCGGACAAGCTCCTTATCATTTCGGCTATCTACTCGACTAATCAAACTTACAATCCAACGTCCAACCCTCATCAGATTATCCTAAACTTCACATGACTTAATTTTTGTTTAAAACTAACCTAGGCTCAAAATTTTTAATTTACTATTCAGGACTTTTCTGGCCAAATTTTCTCCGCTATTGACCTACTCATAAATGACAGGGTCAAGTCGTTATAATCATCAACTTTTCCTCTATATGGTTCTATAGTTTTGTGCATGTTCTTCACCTCTCTACCATGTGGTTTGCCTTTCTAGCTAGACAAACTGGTGGCATTAGAACAAAGGATCTGTCACATCCCAAAATACCCCCTAGATGTGACTGGCACCCGTTCACACTATTTGTCGGGAGAACTAAATATTCACACACACCCAAACTATTCAAGCACTAAGAATATAATATGTGAAACTCCAAAACTCATTGATACCTATTAAAATGGAATAATTATTAAACCAATATTACATAGAAACTTTATGGAAAGAAAAACAATCACTTAACAAAATATTTCTAGCCCAAATCCCTCAATAAGATTATGGAGCATCTAATAGAGTGATATGAGTTTAACTGTCGGGCATACAAACCCCAAAAAGAAGAAAAACATAAACTATAATAGATAAAGCTGAAGTAGTAGCCTCCACGAACAATGCGAAGACTCACCTTAGCAACAGAGTCCACGAAAATGAGCTTGTCAGCCACAAGTCTCACCCTCTGCAGCAGTATCTGCATTGACATATAAGTATAGAGTGAGCTATATATAAATATAACCCAGTAAGATCCTTGACTCGCTACTTTAATGCCCCTGAAACAAGAGTTATAAAATATATTTGCACAGCAGATATACATATTTAATATACACAAGAATATACTTCATAATAAGCTCAATAAGTTCAAACAAATGTTCAAAAAGGGTCACTACATGTCTCAATTCAATCCACACTCAAAATTTGTCATAAACAGCAATAGATTAACCCATCACCCCGACAAGTCCATGGCAGCATGTCTCCAAAATATACTACAACATGTACAAAGCTCCTAACATATTACGGCAGTATGGGTATGCCACTAACATATTACAGCAACTATGTATACCTCTAGTAACCACATCACAATAACAAAGAAAGGTATTCAACATCACACCACTTATAACTTATAAAAAAATATTCGTTTTTCTTCTCAAAAATGACATATTTAGGCTGATTAAAGAACATCAACTCTGTCAAGTACATGATTGTCCCAACATATACACCAAACAGAGAAAAATATATCTTTTCAAGCATTTTTGAAAAGCAAGCACTAAAGCTTAAAGTCGCACTTATTAATGACAAGTTCCACAACTTTGCACGCGTAGAATACCCACCAAAACAACCCCTACTTTCTTCAATCTATGGAAAAAATATTGATTATCGATTTCAATTATGTTGGCCAAACTCAAGTCTCAATATCCCTAGCCTTTAAGTTTAGGGTTAAACCCTAATACCTAATACCTTAGACTATAAATTAAAATTAAGGGTATTTTTAATTTCATTGTTGAAACTTAATTGTGAAAAATTCTGGTAAATATGTTTTTAACTAACAAGAGCACACAACAACAAGAAAATACTTGTACTTTATCACCCAAAACAGTGGTACAAAGATCAAGTTGATTCTATGTATGAATTTTCCCGAATAACCTTGATAAGCCGTGCTTTCTTCCAAAAGAAAGGGATAAAATCTGCCCAAATTCTGTGTAGCGACAGGTTCAGAAAAAAAGTAGTACTGGCCGCTTCTTATTTCTTATTTGAAATTATTTTAGCGTAGCAGATTTGAAAGAAATAAGGGCTTGGCCACTTCCTTTTAATTCTTTTTTAAAAAAAGTTACTACTGATTAAAATTACTAATTAACCCTTCATTAAAAAAAGTAAGGGTTATTATAGGATCTGATGTGGTAGTTTTCCAATCCAGTAAGGGAAAAGCTCCATAAAATCTTTGGCCCATTTTTAACTAAGTTGTTGGCTTCTTTTCTATCTAATCCCTTACTTTCACTATTGAATGATTGCATCAGTATAAGGAGTTTCAAGTCTATAAAGATCAGAATTAACCATTAGTTAAAGCTTCGTGCTATTGGCACTACCATGTTGAACAAGATTGCTGTTTTGCTGCTCAGGTTTATTATGCGATATCGTAAGCAGAGTAATCAGAAGATTGCTTCTCATGTGCTGCTGCGGTGTTATCGACAAAGATCACCCAAGAAGAACGAAAAGATTCATGTTGCTGGCATCACTATCCATCAGTCGAGCTGAAATGTTGGCTTCAATTTATTTATTTATTTTTTGGTCGACATTAAACTTGCTTTATTAGATTTTCTTGTTTCTCTTTGTTGAAGGTTGTCAAGATACTTAAATGGTTTCAATATAAACCCAACTTGATAAGCATTGTCCTGATAAATAGCAAGGAATGTACGGTGGATTTACCTTTCCGATGGAAGCTTTGGGTTTATCAAGTTATCCGTATAATATCTCATAATTTAGGTTTATCACTCTATTTTTAGATATTTAATTATTTTTAGGTGAATCCCTTCACTCGTATCCATACGTGGATCCATATTCTCGAATCTTAAAAATTAGATCTTACTTCTAGATCCGCACCCATATCAGACATCCACATTCGCGAGTCCGAGCAACTTAGAAATTAAGTACCTTTGGAGTAGCCTTTTTCAACCCTTGGCAAGGGAGTTGGCTTTGCACTTCCTTTGCATCTTTGTGAGAGACACACTTGGAGTACCACTTTTACATCTTCGGCAAGAATGTACATGGCTCAAGTATGGAGATAGAAACACTTAATAAAGCCCCTCAAATCTCGTGGAGCTAGTTTGCGGATAATCTCATGCTTCAAGGTTAGGTATGGAATAATATCTTCCTTTCAATCTGAAGAATCTTAAAGAAATCTTTCGATGGCTCGACGGAAAAATAATGTCTCGTCCTTCACATACTTTGTCATTTCCAATTCTGTGCACCTTTGTGAGACTTTCCATTTCCTGACTTAGCAGCAACCAAATAACGAGTCATCTCATAGAAAGGGGACTCAATCTCGTACAACATATCAAATTTTCAGGTGAAAACTCCCTCCGGATTGATCAGAATCAATTTCTGAAGGTGATTTCTAAATCTAATATATCTGCGGCTTTGCACAGCTTTGATAGAAAAATTCATTATCGGAGTAGGAGCGCCAAAATCATGAGCTTCTTGTTCCATCGAAAAAAGAAAGCTCAAACTACTATGCTTGAGTCAAATTCTTTATGAATTAATGTTGAGAATAATGTAGGCAGTTAATAAATCTGTTAGGGATTTAGTTAGGGAATTAGTTAGCTTGATAAATGGTCATTAGCAGTTAAATGACCACATGTGAAGTATATACATACATACATATATATATATATATATATATATATATATATATATGTGTGTGTGTGTGTGTGTGTGTGTGTGTGTGTGTGTGTGT